>OY744617.1:25053688-25073688 GCA_963556255.1 Allolobophora icterica
TGTACTCATTACATTGTGTTCACATTGATACTTTCATGTTAGCATTTGGTCTTAAAATTAACATGTTAGCCTTATTTTAATTTATGGCAGTGTGTAGTTATTATTTGTGATAAAATCAATAGGAAGTGACCTAAAAGTTCCATCGTGAGAAATACAAATACGCGCATACACACCCATGCAAACACACACACACACACACGCACACACACACGCACACCTACACACACACACACACACACACACACACACCTACACACACACACACACACACACACACACACACACACACACACACACACACACACACACACACCTACACACACACACACCTACACACACACACACACACACACACACACACACACACACACACACACACACACACACACAAGCAGATAATTTTATGTACACACGAAGTTGAGGTTCTGCATCGGAACTGTGTATACAGTGATAGTGGTTGCTCAAACACAACCAGATTCAATTTTGTTTGTGCTGGTAATTAATTATACGGTTCTTATGTAAAGTTCAACTGTTATTGGAGGTAATTATCGGCTCATATTCTTAACTTTCATGCTTACGACTGGGAAACACACACACACACGCTCAAACACAGACATGTCTGCACCAAATTTCTTGAATTGCGGTGTACCACAAGGTTCTGTACTGGACCGGCTGTTGTTTACATTATGCTCCACTTACGTGGCTCCTGCTTAACGACAGCGTTCTTGACTACAATTTGTATGCTGACGATATGCAGCTATTCCCTTCATTCGATAGTTCCCCGTATATTCTCTTTCTCCAAGTAGTAGCTTATGGTTTGGTGATGTGCGGTCTTGGATGGCTAGTAATGAGCTTCTTCTGAATCCTTCAAAGACTGAATTTATCTTTGTAATGACAAGCTAACAATACTGCGAGTTGAATTGGCTTAGGCCAGTTCAGTCAGGTGGCTTAAGTTAGGCCGGTTCAGTTAGGTGGCTTAAGTTAGGCTGGTTCAGTTATGTGGCTTAAGTTAGGCCTACTTGTTAACCACACTGATTGCGCACGCAGTTTGGGCGTGGTGTTTGAATCCACCATGTCTTTTACTAATTCATGTTTGGGTATTATATCTGATCAGCTCATTTTCACATAAGGAAATTTCAAAGAATCGGATCTTTCTTTTCGTTCATACATTCACACACACTTACATACATACATACATACATACATACATACATACATACATACATACATACATACATACATACATACATACATACATACATACATACATACATACATACATACATACATACATACATACATACATACATACATACATACATACATACATACATACATACATACATACATACATACATACATACATACATACATACATACATACCTACCTACATACATACATACATACATAAATGCATACATACATAAATAAGATACATAATATATACATTTATTCATTCGTTCGTTCGTTCGTTCGCTCGCTCGCTCGCTCGCTCACTCACTCACTCACTCACTCATTCACTCATTCACTCATTCATTCACTCATTCATTCACTCATTCATTCATACTCTTCAAGTTATCCAGACAGAAGCGCAATGGATATTTACCAGGTCGAACTGAGACCATGGTAAATATATCCATTAGTCTGCGAACGAGGCTAAAATAATATAACTGAAGAGGCTGGCCATTATTACCACTGATGAGGACCGAGTAAGCCGGAGGATGAGAATTAGTCACAAAAAACATGGCATGACCGATGGCTGATAAGGTTTCCCTTAATCCATCACTAGTCGAAAGGCTGTTGCTGGAACTTATCAGGCATAAGACGATGCCCTGTCAGGGATATCGGCGACAAGATTGCTATGGAAACATCTGTCTACATTCGCGAGACACGAACAGACTTGCAGCGGTAATTACTGCCTTCGTTAGGGGTGCTAGTACTGATCCTCAGTCGCGCATCTTCGAACAAACCCGGATGCTTTAGGCCTATCTATGCGCGTGCTCTTTGTACAGAGCCGTAATAAGTGAATCTGAACCGGATGAGAGTCTGCACGAGATTGTTAGAGAAATTGAAGCAGGCATTACTGCATATATAGCACTTGCGCAAAAGTCACAAAACCAGCTTAGAGTCTGCACGAGACCGTTAAAGAAATTGAAGCAGGCATCACTGTATAGATAGCACTTGCGCAAGCCACAAAACCGGGTTAGCTTGCACGAGACCATTAAAGAAATTGCAGCAGGCATTACTGTATTAATAGCACTTGTGCAAAAGTCACAAAACCGGGTTAGAGTCGGCACGCGACAGTTAAAAAATTGGAGAAGGCAGTACTGTATAGAACTTGAGCAGAAAGACAAGAGGAAACGTCCTGCTTTTTGGTCAATCCAATCAACAATCTACTTGCATCTTAATTGTCTTCAAGACGAAAGGAGCTGCCTGACGCGAACCACTTATGTTACTTTAATATCGAGTTGTTCTTCCTGTCCACACAATCATATTTTGACTAATAGAAGTCAATTTAGAACCTAGCGCCGGGAGACAATTTAGCGCATGCAATTTAGCGCCGAGTGTTGAAACTGAATAGAGAAAGACGGCGGAAGTTCTGTCGAGTTTGGAACGAATTTTGGACAAATTGATAATTCAGAAATGCGCAACATCCGGAGGTTCGTACGCTTGGCTTCCTTTGAAGCGAAACCGACAATCGAAAAGATGAATGACGTCAATACTTTTTTAATGAGTCGCGTCCATTATGCCGTCACTTCAAAGGAGTATTTATGCTTAAAGGAAGAAACCGAGTGATTGCTGACATCGGTAGATACGATATTTTGATGCCTTTCTGAACAATTACTAAGTTATTCACATTGTTACACTAAACCAGAGAATCCTTCGCCTTCCAAAAGTTCTCGTTCTCAACGGAACCTGCCTTAGCAGTTTCTCTCTTCCTCTCTCCCTGGCCACTCTGGTAACCGAATCGGAATTCCCCTTGACCCTCTCGGGACAACCCTTTTGACTTGACGCAGCGTTAATGAATAGGCTGGTGACTTTTTGTTCCATGCAGATATTCTCATGATTTTGCTTATAGGTTACGCTATTTATTATTTAAACTATGCATTCATTGTTCAGTGTCTTTGGTGTTTTCAATTACATCAAAATCAAAGGGACAAATAGATAAATGAACGATAGTAAATTCTGCGCAATTACGAAGAAAATTTCCTTAGAATTTAAAAAATGCACAAAAGTATGGAATGAACAATTAAAGTTGTACAAAAGTAGCTTTCAAAATGATCGAAAACATACATGGGCGTCCGGAGGGGGCAAGGCGGGCATTTGCCCCTGGATTTTGAAACTATTTAAAAAATAAAATCTTCTGATTTTTATGATTATTCCAACAGTCCCATCACGATTTTCAATGCTAAAACCCTTAGGCCTAATTATTGAGGTAAGTCAGCTGTATGTAAAAACGTAATTTTGCCTCCTAAAAATTTTTTGCCCCCCTAGATAATTTTGTCCCACCTGGAAAAATTTGAACGCCCTTGAAAACATACGTGGAAAAGGATACAGAACTGCGGAATTAAGTGTACAGCGAACAGTCAGAAATTAAAAGAGTAGATTTAAGATTCACAATTACTGATCTGTCCAGCAACTTCTGTACTAAACGAGGCTAAGTGCGCCGCCCATTTTCCTGCATCCTTTCTCTGCAAAAAAGACAAGCGTGTTGGTGAATTTCTTCCCCAGCTCTTTGAACCATTTCGGTTTTCGCATGACGATTGCCAACAAAGGCGTGACAAGTTAAAGAACTCCATCGCACTCGGCTTTGTCGTGTAAGCTTGAAGCTCTTTCACAGATCTGTCCCTAATGGAACCGAAATGGCCTCTTTGCTTAAAAGGAATATAAGGTTAGAAAGATACGTCAACATCGCTAGCAGCCTAAACCTAATCTTCCATAATGGCGGCGGACAGGATTAAAACCGTTTAACGAAGCAATGTTGCGCTTCGCCCTGTGATTTGCGAAATGCAGGTCCGCAATGGCCAGGAGGCTGTCTAGTCCGTCAGCGCGACCGAGTTTCGTTCGCACATCAGCAGCTTTCCCACTTAGACGCCAGCATGACGAGCAGATGGTTCAATCCTGCAAAGATAGAGTGGAGTCAAGTGGTGTTTACTTCTCTGTACAACGTCTGGTACACTGCAGCGTTGCACAAGATAGACAAGCGTCTGCTTTCCTACAATCTCAGCACACCAAGCATGCTTCTCTGCCTCCTTCTCTCCCTGGTGACCTTCTGGTAACCGGACTAGGTTCCGTCACTTTGTACAACCCCTCTGAAACGACGCAACGCTCGTCAAGAAGTAGATGCCCTGCATGTGATATTTAAGTAGCGCTTTAGAATGTCGAGATTACGATTACAATTACGAAGCACTGACTTTGCTCTAGGTGGTCCAGCCATCACGATGTTGTATCGCTTTGTATTTTTTTGTACTGCACCGTACCGTATTGTATTGTGATCAATCAATCAATTAATTGAGATTTATATAGCTCCCCTTCGAGGTCTCTACTCAGAGGCGCTCCCGACCCAGATGAAGCAGAAAAGAGTAGTCTTCAAGAACCGATAGAATGGCGAGGAAAAGACTCGAAGGTGGTCACGTACCTCCAGATGGGAAGCCCGATCACGTCACAAGGTCAAAAGCAGAGAAATCCCGGCAGTTTACAATGTATTTTGTGTTTTCCATTTACATGGCGGTTCTCGCACAACGACCTACACACAGGTGTTTAGAATGCCCTATCAAGTATCATGAGACCGTACACGTTTCGTACACGATCGTACATGCAAGCAACACCGTTATCGGCTGTTGCAACAAATCACGCGGCTCTTGACTACGATATTACTTAACGCGAACATCGACTAATGCCTGTGAGCATCTGCAAAGGCGCTATAAAAACACTAGATTAGATTAAGGCATGTTGGTTTCGTCTTGCAATATGTTTTGTTTCATTCCCGGGTGAAGAGATCCTGGTACCATGCTATCCATCCACGACACACAGAAGCATTCTTTTAGGTAGCGTCTGTAAACATCATGCACCGGCGTAATCGGAACGCTATCAGACATCGAGTGTCCGGCAGTGAATCACACTCGCTGTGATCCACGGGAAGAGAGGATTCTGAAATGCGTTAAATAAATAATAAGACAATACACGTGACTAGACCCATTTTCTTCTGGATGTTGATCTGATTACGGCTTGATTTTGGTGCGCCATCTCTTGATATAGAGTCACCATAATAATAATATAATAATATTCATGTTTATCGACGAGCTCACTGACAAATCACAGTAAGTAACATTGAAACAAATGACAGTAGAATTATCAAGATTTTATATAACATACGCTTTGGCAGCCTGTTAGGCGCCCGCTCACTTTACAGCTGCCCCTATGGAGTGGAAGGCTGAGTCGACCTATAGGAAGCTAACGGGTATCGAACCGCGTCTTTCAACATCTTATGTTCTTCGAGCCAGAGTGCTACTATTCATCAACCCCCTTCCTATGTCTTGTGAATTTAGTCACAGGCGCCCTGGAAGTTGATAATTAAGTAATTACTTATACCTTGCCCTCATGCCCACAAGGGGCCCGAATTGGACCCTTAACGGTCAATATCAAACGTCAATGAGGATGTTGGCATGGTCTCACAAAACTTGAAAATATATATGCCTTTAAATTATTTAATAGCAAGGCATTTAAAGTGATATATTCAAATTATTTTCAAATGAACGCATCTACTTAGGCGAGATGAAATTTGCTACACAGGCCATTTAAAAAGGTTATGCATAATATACATGTATATATATATATATACAATTATACACCACATATAAAATTTTAAAAAGCCCCCAAATTATAATTTTTTAGGCCCTGGCGGATTATGAGGGGCTAAGCTGTATGTGTTTTTAGCTCATAGGTAAATCCGGCACTGCATTCAGTGAAGATTGGTGTCTTCTCTCATACGCGTGACTCTCTCCAACTGCTTGAGTTATTTCAATGCGACAGTTCCTGATCGACCATAAAGCTGACCTCGACTGTTTCTTGAACCAGACGGGTTGACTGGTATTTCTACTAGAGGCTCAGCAACGATGGAATTGTAAATATTCCGTTTATAAAAGCGCGGAAACAGTTAAAGATACATGTCACTGTGACAAAAACAAAGCCTATTATGTTAGTTAAATGAATTATAGGCTACAGTTGCAATCGCACAGGCATCATTATCGATCGTTTTTCAATACTAATTGTTCAGTTGCATTGGCCTATGCCTCACTAATCTCTTCAAAGGGCCACTGATATCTGCCTGACCGATTGCTTCACTGTTTGACTGATTGGCTTCACTGGCAGACTGACAAACTGTTAGTCGATTTGTCACTGTGTCTCACTATCGTCTGTTTAATAGCAATAAAGGCTGACTGACTGACTGACAGACTGAATGCCTGATTGATTGAACGAACGAACGAACGAACGAACGAAGAAAATGAACAGAGGAACGAATGAATGAACAAAAAAATGAAAGAACAAACAAATGAATGAACGAAGAAACAAAGGAAGAACGGACGAACGAGGTATCGGTTAACCTGTGGTGAACAATTCGTCGACTGGAGACGTAAATCATAAATGAGGTTGACAACGAGGTTGACAATGAAACTCACGTGAATTTAAACGATGGTAAGTGACGGCGCCAGTGAACCTTGTGGAAGAAAGGATGGAGGATGGAGCATCCAGTTGGATACGACTAGAAACAATATCGTTTCTTTCAAAACCAAACGGTAATACCACGTTAAAGATCCCACCTCCTCTACGTCTCCTTGTCCCTTTACGTGTTCTATTTTCTGTGCGTTTGTCTCCCCGTGGCTCGCTGTTTGAAGCTGTCTAGGATCCTTCAACGTCTGTATGGACTTGTCTGCTATAGACAGGCCGTTGTATCCTTGTTTGTCTTCCTCTTTATAAGTCTCTCTCTCTCTATATCGTCTCTGACTCTGTTTATATCTGCGCGTGCCTCTTTGTAGATATATCTCCCTCTCTCTCTCTCTCTCTACGCATACGTCTTTCTCCGTGCTACTCGTTGTCTCTCGCGAGATCTATAGGTGTCGCTTGTTATGCCTCGATGTCTCGCTACGTCTCGCTATCGTCTGTGTGGAGACAACAATAACAAATACCAAAAGAAACGTTGCTTCTGCTAGTGCTGGTGGTTCTGCAGCTAAAGCCAACCAACTAGGCTGCTGCAGCTGCAACTGATCACGCTACCTTGCACCATGCATCCAGTAATGATGACCGCAGATATGAGACACGCGCTTGCGTGCGTGCGCGGCATCGTCCGAAGCGAATCGGACTCGGCCGACAGCACCAACCCATTGCCAGATAGGCCTCTCCTTCGGCCTCTCCATAGGGCTATCGAAAATCCATGTTTACCGCAGCCTTTGATCGTCTGTGGTGGCCTAAATCGGCCGACAATGAATCTTATAGACCTGTGTGTATGCGGGGGTTCGATTTATTGCTTCTAATGATTCCTTTGCATGAGGTTTGACTTTCTCCTCAACAGTTCGCATTTCTCTACCGTAGGCATTTAGTTTCTAATGGAAATCAATGCATCAGGCATGCGGAAGGGCAGACCATGGATAATAGTTACATGTTTTGATAATAACAGTGATAATAGTTACATATTTTGATAACAACATTGATAATTGTTACATATCTCGGTAATTACAGTAATGATAGTAACATATTTTGATAATAACAGTGGTAATAGATACATATTTTGATTATAACAGTGATAATAGTTACATATTTTGAGAGCTCACACATTTTGCGCTTTTTAATTATAGCTGTAATTAACTGTAATTGTAATTTTATAACTTAGGCTCTAACTCCTGTCGTGCTGTATATGCTTATACGAACAGTCGTGGCTTTTTCTCTATGAAATCTATGGGATCCATAATTTGGAACAGATTCCCTCTTAGCATACGCCAGGCCGCTCACCTACTAAAGTTTAAACAGTCGCTTCTTGCATTCTTAATTAAAGGAAATCGATTAAGTTTACTTGCTTTAATTGGAATTCGTGCTAATAGCTAGTTAAGATTAATTAAGTAGATTCATTTACGTTTCATATGACATTGTTTGCTATTTTGATTTAGGCATTGACTGTACTGATCCCACCAAGACTATGTTGAAATGGCATCACAATCTACAGGAGCCTAAAAAATTCAGAATTTTGGGGACTTTTAAAACTCTATGTGTATATATATATATATATATATATATATATATATTACTTTAAATGCCTTGCTATTAAATAATTAAAAGGTATATATGTTTTCAAGTTATGTTAGACATTCTGGTGTAATTTTTTAACAAGGGGCCTTCAAGCCTAGTGTAGGTTAGGGCCTCACCAAGTCTAAATCCGGCACTGGTAGCCAACTGTAAAACTAAGAAGCGGTGACAAAACACTGACGTTTAACACACATCGTGTTGACATTCTGGCCCAAGCTCTGCGCCAGATTGTACATGGAAACCGTTTTAATTAATGCGTGGGTGGCAATCCGTCGGTCCGAAAGGAAGTGCGTCACAGCTGAGACCGACAGATACTTTAGACAATCGCTGCCCGAGGAGTGTTTACGACATCTGCAAGTCACGGTTGAGACACAAGAGAGACGGAGACAGAGACAGAGCGGGACGAAGAGAGAGAGAGATAGAGAGAGAGAGAGAGAGAGAGAGAGAGAGAGAGAGAGAGAGAGAGAGAGAGAGAGAGAGAGAGAGAGAGAGAGAGAGAGAGAGAGAGAGAGAGAGAGATAGACAGACAGATAGACAGACAGACAGAGACAGATAGTCAGACAGATAGACAGATAGACAGGTAGAGACACAGAGAGAGACATAGAGAGACAAAGACACAGAGAGACCGACAGAGAGACCGACAGAGACAGACAAACAGAATGCGACGAGACAGCCTATTTACGACACGTTATGTTTAAGTCACCGAACTAAAACTAAACGAATCCCGTCTTCATTAAATCTCTTGTTTTTGTCTGAGCGGGATTAACTGGTTTGTAATTAAATAATCCTGCGTAGGTTTTGAAATGGTTTCCTATTTTAGGAGAATTGCATAACTCGTGCACCAAGAATCAATCGCTGGTGAAATGTATTAACTTATGTATTTATTAAAGTAGTTTATATTTTGCAACACGCCAATGATTATAGGCGCTCTGTGCGCTGGCATAAATGATGTAAAGTGTTATTAAGAACAGAGTAAGGTAAACAGAATACTAGAAGAGTCGCCAACGGTGGGCCCACGCACACACGTGGAGCAAAATCAACGAATTCCCATCCATAGTTGACAACATTATATTCAGAGCATGTATGTATACGTGCATGCATGTATACATGTATATCTATGTATGTATGCATGTATGTATATATGCATGCGTGTATGTATGTAATAATAATAATAATAATAATCTTCGTTTAATATTTTCAAACTGACAATAACGCAGTATGATTAGAAATCAGTATGAACGGATGATCACAAGTTATTACAGGAGTCAAATTTAACTGTACACGGCAGCCATGCAAGGCGCCCATCAGTAGTGTATATTAGACGTCTGACGGAGCAGTCCCCCAAAACCATAGACGGCTGACGGAGCAGTCCCCCAAAACCATAGACGGCTGACGGAGCAGTCCCCCAAAACCATAGACGGCTGACGGAGCAGTCCCCCAAAACCATAGACGGCTGACGGAGCAGGCCTCCAAAACCATAGACGGCTGACGGAGCAGTCCACCAAAACCATAGACGGCTGACGGAGCAGTCGCTAAAATCATAGGACGTCTGACGGAGCAGCCCCACATTTTTAAGACAGAATATGAATTATAATTATTAATTATGATTATGATTATGAACATCACACATCAAACCAAACACACACACACACACACACACACACACACACACACACACACACACACACACACACACACACACACACACACACACACACACACACACACACACACACACACACACACACACACACACACACACACACACACACACACACACACACACACACACACACACACACACACACACACACACACACACACACACACACACACACACACACACACACCTACACACACGTTTTGAACTCTGCCATACACATTCAAAATCTAGTATCAGAAATGGACTCTTTGCACTTTACACACATCCTATTTTGTGCACAAGCACACTAAGGCAAGTTTGCATATGCACTTGGATTGAGAGTTTACATATAAAACTTAGTACTTGCAAGCTGCATGAAGGATTTCTGTATTAAAATGTCGTCTTTTAGCCTGCGAATACGCAGTATGTGAGATTTTACAAGCTAAAATGACATCGTTTATGTTCCAAATATGCGCAGAACATTGCAAACGAACATCTCTTGTGGTGTAAAGTCTGCTGGGAAGAGAGTTTATGTAGCAAAATTATAATTTTTGAGGTTGTAGCGACGCGCGCAAGGTGAGAAACTTAGGTCTTTGAGGATGTGAGGAGAGTTGTCATGAAGGTTTGCAGCGTAAAATGTGAACTTTTGAGTTCCATGAGCGCTTGGTAGGACAGTTTCTATACTAAAATCTGCAACTTTCTTCGTTTCAACGAAAGATTTGTACCATGATTTGCATGTTTTAGCTGATCAACTTATACAAAAAGGTAAAATATTAGCCTGGAAAGGTTTAGATAATACAACATATGGCAGGAACGTGTGCAGTGTCCATCGTTTTACATATACATGCTTGAATGTGGATGTGCCAGGTTAACGAACTCTTTCACAAAGTTTGAGTTTGAGAGTTAAAATAATAAACTTTTGAGAAAGAATGCACAGTTCTATACGACTGGATGGTGAGTTTGTTAAAGGTTTGAATGCTTGAACGTAAGGCTAATTGGTAAGCTGAGCTCGAGTTTGCATGGGTTTTGAATGTGTAGACGCTATTGTAGAACGGTTGTATAAGTGGATTTGCGAAAATGAAGTGATTTTGAATGAAAAGACATGTAAAAATTGCAGTCTTGTAGCGTTTAAGCGACATAGTTTACTTCAGAGGTCCAAGTATGTAGATGCAGTTTGTGGGAAAGGTAGATTTTAGATTGAAGTGTATGTGTAAAATGATACATTTCATGTCATTTTGGCTGAAGAAACTGTTATGCATGGTAGTTCGAGCTGGAAATGTGGGAAGTCTGAACATGCAATTCACAGAAACTTAAGGATTTTGTTTGAAATGTAGTTGAAGATGCACATCTTTTGTAAATTCTTGGTGATGGAACTGAAGCATATGAGAGTTCTAACGGATAAAGTGTGAGACATGTAGTTTCAAATTGTGTGAATAGAGTGTTTTCCTTTGGAAAGCATGTTGCATTTTTAGAGAATTCTGAGTTGGTCACATTATTTCTAGCTGAAGTTTATTCCTAGAGACGATTTGTACACATACAATTTGTAGAAAAAAGGTTTGCATCAATTGAAGCACACTTGTAAAACACCTAAATTGTAAATTTTTGAAGAGTGTTGCAGTTTGGTTGACTAGGTGTGCTGGTTCTAGCAAAGCGATGGAGATGCAATTTGATAGAAAACGAGAGGTTTCGCATGAGCGGAGCACTCTTCTATAGACATGCAACTTTGCATATTTTCAGTCTCAAGGGTTTTTCATTTGCAAGCAAATTAACCAAATAGTCAAAGACACGAGTTGCTGGTTACAAGTTGATTTATTTCACTGATACAGTTTCACAACTTCTATGTCGAACCACCAAGTTTCTCGCATACACACTTGCGACATAAGAAAATCTATGCTATATTCGACGCATCATTATAGTTCACACACGCTCAGTTTGTTAAAGTCAAAGACATGTCAGCGATTTATTCAAGTTTCACATTTTGAAAAATTTGAGTTTGAAAATTTTAAGTTTAAAAAAATTTCAGTTTGGAAATTTTCAGTTTAAGAAATTTCACTTTTGAGAAATTTCAATTTGAAAAAATTCAGTTTCAAAAATTTAAGTTTAAGAAATTTCAGTTTGAGAAATTTCAGTTTGGAAATTTTAAGTTTCAAAAATTTAAGTTTGAGAAATTTAAGTTTGAGAAATTTAAGTTTGAAAATTTTAAGTTTGAGAAATTTCAGTTTGAAAAATTTCAGTTTGAAAAATTTCAGTTTCAGAAATTTTCAGTTTCAAAAATTTCGGTTTGAGAAATTTTCAGTTTCAAAAATTTAATTTTGAAAAATTTCAGTTTGAGAAATTTCAGTTTGAGAAATTTCAGTTTAAGAAATTTCAGTTTGAGAAATTTCAAGTTGAAAAAATTCAGTTTGAGAAATTTCAATTTGGAAATTTTCTGTTTCAAAAATTTAAGTTTCAAAAATTTAAGTTTGAGAAATTTCAGTTTAAGAAATTTCAGTTTGAGAAATTTCAGTTTGAGAAATTTTCTGTTTCAAAAATTTCAGTTTTAAAAATTTCAGTTTGAGAAATTTCAGTTTGAGAAATTTCAGTTTAAGAAATTTCAGTTTGAGAAATTTCAAGTTGAAAAAATTCAGTTTGAGAAATTTCAATTTGGAAATTTTCAGTTTCAAAAATTTAAGTTTGAAAAATTCAAGTTTGAGAAATTTCAGTTTGAGAAATTTCAGTTTGGAAATTTTCAGTTTCCAAAATTTCAGTTTGAGAAATTTCAGTTTGAGAAATTTCAGTTTAAGAAATTTCATGTTGAGAAATTTCAATTTGGAAATTTTCTGTTTCAAAAATTTCAGTTTGAAAAATTTCAGTTTGAGAAATTTCATTTTGAGGAATTTCAGTTTGAAAAATTTCAGTTTGAGAAATTTCAATTTGAAAAAATTCAGTTTGAGAAATTTCATTTTGTGAAATTTCAGTTTGGAAATTTTCAGTTTGAAAAAGTTCAGTTTAAATGTCCTATCTTTTCCATCAAAAATGTTCAAGTCTGGAAGTCCTTCATGAAACTGGATTTGGGGGTATTTGGCAAAAAAAAAATGTCTTGGTATATTTCCATAACACCATATTACTTTGTCAACTGTTGGCTTTACCATATGTTGTAAGTGATCTATAAATCTCAATGTAAATTGGGTTTTCCCACACCCCGAAGGTCCACTTACAATAGCTGAAAATGGATGTTGCCATGTAGCATCCATTTTAAAGAATGACAAACTGAAGTTTGAAGTATCTTTATATAGACAGATGAAAACACAAGAATAACACAAGAATAACACATTCGATAGAGTTATATATAAAGATTATATGCAATTTACGATCAATGAACAATATAATAAGTCTTAGACGGGAATATCAACGTGACCATATGCTAAAGAATCAATACTGTTTAGCAGATAACGCTTATCATCGAATGGTGAAAGAGCAGATTTGCAAATTTCGGTTGTGTGCAGTTCATGTTTGCGACTTCGAATAACAAAGAACCTCGAGGAGGTAGGCTGCTCATCAAAAATACAGTTCTTATAATCAGTGTGACGAATTTTTTTCGTCACATACGACTTTTTAACACCTTTAGCCGTTTTCTTTTCCTTGTTTCCAGGCAACAACAAACTATACATTTTGGACCTGAGTCCTACAAACTCCAAAGCAGCTTTGGAAATACATTCATCTTTAAACTTCCCTATGACTTTCGCATTATCGCGACTGTAGAGAAAATGGTCAGCTGGATAATCGGATGTATCATAATAATTCATGTGATTTTGCATGTCAGAATATACATCATCTGTACGAATGTGGTAGCACAGACTATCCGTATCAGTAAACAACAATTTCGCTCTTTCACCATACTCCTTTAAAATATGTTCATAGTGAAAGTCATACATTTGCAGTTTAGAAATGTCCAAAATTGACATGCCAACGTAAACAGGTTTGTTGAGAAAAACGCTAGACTTGGTTAATTTGATAACCGTTACATCTTCGTTAATGATGTTAAACGAGTTAAACGTTGGACGGGCTATAAAACGCTTTGCTCTTCGGGCGTTTGTAACTATGCGAACGTCTAAATGAGAACGCTTGTCCTCAAGCGTCTTGCCATAGACTGAATTATTCATCAACTTAAAAAGGTCCTTCTCAAACGATGACGTGGCAACCTGTCGCTTGCCCGTATTAAAATCAATGTAAGTTTTCAACCATTTGGATTGCTCAAATTCCAAAATTTTATGAATTTTCACAAGTCTCATACCCATTTTCAGATAGAATTTCAAATTTCTATAATGCACAACATAGTTGGTCTTGTTCTGTAAATTTGGCACTAATTTCTCATGTTTACTGTTAAGATTGGTTCCAAGCTTTGTGGCTAACTCGTTTGCATATGGAGACAGCATATTGGCCGAGATAGCAAGCCTTTCAGGTGCCAGCGGATAATCATTATGTTTTGCATGCAAATCAGATGGGTATTCAAGGTCTACTTCTAGAATAAAACCTGTTGCATCTTCAGCAGATTTAGATTCCAAGTCAAATTCTTCAATTTCGTCAGGGTCAAGAAACCTGAACTTCCCAGTGGGTAAAGGTTCGCTCATTGCATATCCATACAAGTTATTGCAGTCGAGATACATAATGTAACTCTTTTCAACATTTTCATCATATTCATGTTCAAGATAAGGGTTGTTAGCCTTGGCATATCGATTGCAAATCATGGATACACCACCTCGCATTCCCTTCTCAATGAATAGATACTGATCGGGGTCTGTTATAAGATCCAACGAGACTTTAGTCATTTTCAGACATGCGTCAAAACTCAGACCTGGAGATGAGAAATAGTGGAGGGGGTCTAACTTGTAGTAATTCATTGACATTATTCGAAACTCTTCAAAAACATCTGCAAGTAGTATAACATCTGTCTTCAAATACAGATCATGATACTCTTGCATGGTATGCATGTTAAATTTTGACCAAACGGTTTGGGCATGTGCATAGTCAGCATCGCTAACGCTCTCTTCTGTGAGATGACTGTAAAAGTCTTCTTGAGCTGGCAAACAGGTTTCCGCCATTTTGTTTACATTATCAAAAAATTCATAAGGAAAAGTTCCTTTCCTAAGTACCAACTTAAATTGCTCATCATTGTCGTAAAGTCGACGCATATGTTTAAAATTTGAGTGACCATCTTTCATCAAATTTGTCACCAAAGTGTCAAGACTGCAGTTAAGAAATTGAAGTGAATCGACAAATCTTAAGCCGTTAATTTCAAAAGCCAAATACTTTTCCATGTTTGTGGCAATGACATTCACATCTTGCGGTGCAAAGAACCTTGTCAGATGTTTTAGAATCACGTGTGAATCATATCCCTTTAAATTATGAAACACGACTGGTATCACATAATTTGCAACCTTTTTACCCTTCGTCTTTGTAGGCTTCTTAAATTTCATCTGCAAATTACAATTTGAACACAGAGCTGACAAGAAGTTGCCCGTTATGTGACAGTGGTGTCTCACTTTATTCTTAGGTTCCAACTTAACCTCACATGAAGGACAATTTTGACAAGCGTTATAAACATCCAACTGCAATTTGTTCAATGGAAGCATTTTCACATTTTGGGAAAGAATTTCATTAATTCTGATCTGCTCGCTTTTTATGTGTGAAAAAAAATTGTCCATGACATTTTCACCGCTATAGACAAACGGCTGTTCTGTGTTATATTGTTCGAAAGATGAGACTGTTAAGCAACAAAAACCGCTTGGCACATGTGTGTCATGAAATCTGGTGGAAGTTCCATCGTTTGAATTTGTCTTTTCCAAAAAACATTCAAAATCAGAATATAACGCGAAAGGGACAGACATCTGATGAGCAAAATTGCTAAAACTTAAAACATTATTGGAAGCTGTTGGATATTTCAAATTTTGAAGTCCATGTTTACCACATTCTAGAATGTGAGCCTTGTAAGTGTGTTCAAATTTGAAGCAGTGTAGACAATATGCACATGGGAACGATTTCTTATTATATGAATTTCGACTTTTTAGAAGTGCCGATAGCTTGCGGATCACAATGTAATGTCGCTTCTCTTCGTCGCTCAAAAGCAGCAAATTAACAATATGCTTCCGGTTTCTGTGTGGAGAGGCGTATAACGGCACAAAAGTTTTATCCTCAGAATTTGGGTAAATAACGTTAACCGCAAAATCTGGGTTGTTCGATTCAAATGTAGGAATTTGAGCAATCTCTAGTGGAAAGTTGAGCCCGTCTACGTTTAGCTCATCTAAATGAGGTCTATAACGACTAACACGTTCTGGATTAACCTTGTGATAGTGTGAAACTGCTAGACAGCTGTATAAAAAGCAGTAAGCATCATCACCATTGTTAATATTTACAGTAGCTTTCTTCTTGGCTATCCAAGCTGGTGTTGGTAGAAAGGAAGACCCCCCAATTGGTTCATATGCAGCCATACACAATTTAATGTTATCAACTCCATCGATTTTCCAACCTGAGCCTTCCGAGGTAAAGGCCTGGGACAAAGATTCAATTCTGTGGAAAGCCTCATGAAATTGTGCAGACGTTTGTTCTGGAGTTAAAAGGATTGCAGGGGTCGACTTGAAGTAACCAGTTGTCTTAGCGTCACCGTCCGGATTTTCGCGTTGAAACCTTACGTCTGCACCAATGTACCACTTTAACGGTCTACAATCAAAGCCAATAGAGCTGATTTAGTACAAATAGAACATTTAAATTGTTGTAAAAGAAGTGGTATAAAATGTTTGTCATGAGACATATCAAATAAGTTCATATAAGCTTTTTCGTATTGATTTACATTTCAAATTTAGACTTTAAGCTGCAAACTAGGCCTACTGACTTGTCATTAACATCAATTATATTACACATAATAGTTGATCGCTTAAACATATGGTTTACTTTGTTTTGAATATCTGTAGGTTATGTAGTTACTACCACACACTGCAAGACACTAGAACTGACACATTTAGCTACATCAGTAAGAGCGTTGGCTGTGCGTCTCATACGACTCTCTGTTAGAGAGCAGGCGACTTGCGGTTCACTTCCCAAAAGGTGACTTATTCCAGAGATTTAAAAATTTCGAGCTGGCACGGACCCAAAATGAGGACCTTTAATGGTGTGTCATCGATTCAAATGGGCAGCGATGGTGAAAGATCTCACACGATCAATTTCATTGAAAGAAATGAGCAGGGTTGAGGACATATATGATCGCTATAGAAAATCGTGTACATTTTATGTTTCAGAATTTATTACTTATTGTAGAAAATAACATTAACATACCCTTGGTCTGACAATCCTTGCATCAGACTCTGTGCTATAGCATCTTCGTGACTTCGAATTTGTATCTCAACATCTGTCGCGTTGGACTCGGATTGTAAAAGTTCCTCTGCAAACGTATTCTGCACTGAAACTCGAACTTTGGACGACGAACTGAGACGATTGCAGATGGTGCAAGAATCTTCACCATCACGGAAGAACCGATTGGATCTGTGAGCAGCACATGTCGAACACTGCTTACGGTTGGCACATGTTGTGCATAGGCCATCGCTCGTCAAATTCACAGGCTTGAATGATCCACATGATCGACAGTAGCTAAGACCATCTCCAACGTCTGAGAAAGAAAAATGATACTAGGTTTGAGTCAATTGTATAAAAGAAAAGAAGAGCAGGCCCTCTGAGACATCTATGGCCATGAGATGTTAACTTCAGTTTCTTAGCCCTGGCATATGAGGGCTGGTGGCCAGTCCTCTCCCTCGACGTCTCATCTTCCCACCGACATCCAGTCCTCTCCCTTGACGTCTCATCTTCCCACCGACATCCAGTCCTCTCCCTCGACGTCTCATCTTCCCACCAACAGCCAGTCCTCTCCCTCGACGTCTCATCTTCCCACCAACAGCCAGTCCTCTCCTTCGACGTCTCATCTTCCCACCAACAGCCAGTCCTCTCCCTCGACGTCTCATCTTCCCACCAACAGCCAGTCCTCTCCTTCGACGTCTCATCTTCCCACCAACAGCCAGTCCTCTCCCTCGACGTCTCATCTTCCCACCGACAGTGTAGTCATTATAGCTGAGTTGTCAGTTCAAGCTGAAATCTCGAAACAAATTTCTGCCCTAATGTGGGTTTGAACTTCCAACCTCTCGCTTGAGAGTCCAGCGCACTAACCACTACACTATGGCACAATGCTAAGAAGCATGCAAATGTAATCGATTCCTGCTACTCAATATGTTAGCACAATTTAAACCAATTATAAGTTATACATACTTTGTTTTTTCGGTAGATTTTCTGTAGAAGATGATGATGATGACGACGGAACAGGTTCATCAAGTCTTCGCTTCACTAAACAAAAACATATAAAACTTTTTAACACGAATTCCTAACACTGATAAACAGTTCAGACCTGAAATCATATAGGCCTATCATAATTTCTCAACAACATAAATACAAATTTGCATACTAACATGATTTGTTTCCAGACTCTAAGCGAGGTTCTCGCTTTTCCTCTTCTTCTATGTTGTCGCACAGATCTGTGACGTCACATCTGTCGACATTATTTGGTTCGGATTGTCTGTTTGCTTTGGATGTTTGCTCTGCTTCCCATTTCTCCACATGAGCGAGTAATTCTGCGTCGCTCATGTCTCCCCAAGCATTGTCATTCCACAATTCCGATACTGAAAATAACAAAGTTTTGCTTCATATATTTTCATCAACTTAAGAATAACATCCTCATAGGTCAATTGTAATTAAAATATTAACAATCTATATACCAATTAATGTAATTGCAAAGTTCAGATTGTCTTAATGTAGACTTTATGACTTGTACTATTAGCGCTACTTCAAAACAAACCAAAAATGTACATTCTAATTATACTTTAAAATTATGTTGGGCATGATTAATATGTATGTTATAAAAGACTTTATTAATTACTTTATTATATGAAACTAAATTAAACTTATACATACCATGCGATTGTTGAAGATCCATGACGAACGTTCGAAGGCTTGTCTGAGACTGTATTATGTTGCGATAAATGCGTGGTTTTTATAAGGCTTCAGACAAAGGCAATTGCTTATTTTAGACTTGTCGAATATTCTAGAAAGGGAGCTGGACTTAGTCTCTGTAGGCGTAAATGAAATGAGACAATGGTTCATTGGATGTTGCACCCTTTGAGATGAGCTGATAAGGCTTGTACATATTTTCATTCCAAGGATTAACTGTGTGGGACTGGACAATCTTGGCTGAAGAATAAACATATTATACGAAGTTCTGGCGAAGAAGACGATTAAATTTCTGAGAACATCCTGTGAAGGGTTGTATGTCTGATAGCACAGGGAAAGTATTTATTTGAGGCTTTGGACCCTCTGTACAGATATTTTAAACAATATATTGCCGTTGGTGTGTGGTCTGAGTTGAAAGTGCCTTGGTGGGCGTTTTATATACAATGCAGAGTTCAATGCTGAATGCTTTGGCTGATATGGTATAGTTTAAACGTGCATGCCTTGGTGTGCTTCTGACCAAAACAAGATGTGTCTAAAGTGCAGAGTTCATTTCAGATAACAGAGTTCAAAAACGTATGTGTATGTGTGTATATGTTTGGTTTGATGTGTTTGTGTGTGTGTGTGTGTGTGTGTGTGTGTGTGAGTGTGTGTGTGTGTGTGTGTGTGTGAGTGTGAGTGTGTGTGTGTGTGTGTGTGTGTGTGTGTGTGTTTGTGTGTGTGTGTGTGTGTGTGTGTGTGATGTTGTTCATAACTCATAATTAATAATTCCTATTCTCCTCTAAAATGCATTAGATTGCTCCAGGACCAGTCTATAGGTTTTGAGGGATTGCACCAGGACCAGTCTATAGGTTTTGAGGGATTGCACCAGGACCAGTCTATAGGTTTTGAGGGATTGCACCAGGACCAGTCTATAGGTTTTGAGGGATTGCACCAGGACCAGTCTATAGGTTTTGTGGGATTGCACCAGGACCAGTCTATAGGTTTTGAGGGATTGCACCAGGACCAGTCTATAGGTTTTGAGGGATTGCACCAGGA
>OY744617.1:25076188-25153688 GCA_963556255.1 Allolobophora icterica
AAAGTCAAAACTCCTCTTTTTTCATTGAAATCCGCCCTTTTTCTGTAATCATATTTAATCGCGGGAACCTGAAATATTCCTCTGGTGCTTATAAAATGGCAATTTCTTAAAAGTAGATGATGCCAGCATTAAGTAGGAATACAATAGGCCTTTCCTTCATACAATATATTAGTCCGGTGTCAAGAAATTAAGACATTTTTTTTAATTATTTAAAAAAAGAAATATAATTTTCAGCTGCAGAAAAAAATCTGTGCAGCATTAGCTATAACTGTATGTTATATGCATTAGATACAAGTTCAACAACATTTTAAGAGTTGATAGTAAATTCTAATTACTTGCAATTTATTTTTATATCAAATAATTCACAAAAATACATGTAATACACTCTGAGCAATGCGTCATTACCATCCGAGACAAGATGCGACTGTCATGAGAAAATAGCAGAAATCTGATGAATTCGGATGGTAATGATGAAAAACAACCGCGAATGGTAATGACAAAATGATGAAATTTAAAACAGCCGTCAAACATTTTCACATGAATTACTCCATCAGATAAGTAATTTCAATCAGTTCAACAAAAGCGACAAATAAAACAAGTTGTCAATGTTGTAATCTACCTAAACCAGGAAATACAACACTAGATGGTAATGAAGCAGAAATTTACTTTTCTTGTAATTTGGAACACACAAACTTAAAATAAAAATAAAATATTAGGAATTTCAACACAAATCTGTGTGATTCCATTAATAGTTGACAATATCTCGTTCTTGATGCTTTTCTTTTAGTAAGTAAGCACGTTCTCTAAAAATTATAGGCTCCCCAAAAATTGGGATGGCTATGATGCTTATTTCTATGGACAAGTTCAAATAGGTCCAAAAAGAAATAAATATTATGAAAATGAGTCTAAATGTTTAATAATTGCATATGGTAGCTACCAATTAATCAAAATAATATACCTTTGTTACAGGTTGTAATGGAATAAATTTGCGTAAAAGCTTAATTTAATGCATTGTACACCGTCTCGGACATTGGATGATAATGATATTTTTTATACATTTAGTAATTTTTTTCAAAATTTCCAAAATCTAGCAGCTAAAACAATGATGGGAAATGTTAATCTGCTCGTTCTTTGAAGGATAGGCAAAAAAATTTGAAGAAATTATCTAAAAAACTCAAAAAACCAGCATGGGACATCGATTCTGCACTTTTCGGATAATGACCCAAATCTGAATTGCATTGATTATTAAGGAACTCACGATCGTTATTGGGTGATAGATTTTACAGATGGCGCCACGAATGATATTACGTCATCTGAGTGTGTATACTCTACGACATAGTTTTCTTGATATTTCGTGCTAGATAATAAATTAAGTGGCTAATCCGTTAATTCGCGAATAAATCCGGTTGAGAAGAGATGAATCAAAAATGCACTTATTTAATTTTTTTATTTTTCCCGTCATATATAACTAGTCGCCACACAAAGTACATATCGTGTTTGCCACACGCTACTACATAAAAAATTAATCACAATGCTTGCTTTAGATATCATTGGTTCAATCTCGTGTGGTGATATATAATTGGAATCTTAATTAAATCATTTCAAGCAGTATGGATGACAAACTATGGCATAAGGACGTGAAAGATAATGCCGAACAATTTAATATTTGGGAGGGCAACGAGTCCAAGGAAGGATCCATTATCTGGACATTAAAGTATATGCTCGTGATCGATCCATGAAAAGAGGCAGCCATGTATAGACGGGACAACGGGACACTATTCTGATTGACCTGTGAGTAAATGATTAGGCCTATACAACATTGTGTCGGAAAAAAAAAGATCCCTTATGATAATTTGAAAATAACTAGTAAATATACAACCTAACATAATTAACCAATACTGGTCAAAACATAAAAGTTCCTGTCGTCCAATAATGACGTCATAATGACGCCATTTGCATCAAAATTCCGTGCAGTTTTCAGTCTACCGCTAACCGCGCGACGCGCAGACGATCGGGTTAACCGTTAAATCAATTTTTCTTAAAAGCGTCTGTATACCACGTAATGTCCAAGCCTTGTCCGGAAATTTTCTAATTAACTTTTAGCGCCGTAGTATTGTTTTTCCGTAGAAATTTTATAATAATTTTTGTCTTCTTAGCTGAACGTCATTTTCTAACAGCTTTGTTTTTTAAATATGTAATTTAATGACGTCATTGTGAGAATCCTTGATTATGACGTAATGTTTTTGCAGGGCCATTCATAAATTACAGATTTGTTGATAATTATGACAGGATTAAAAGGGTTTTGGAATTTAAAAAAAATCGATGAATATTTACTAGTTATTTTCTTATTACCATAAGGGATCTTTTCCTCGGACACCGTGTATTTATACTGGATGTTAATCTCTCAGATAGTGTGTATCTTGACTCCATGTCTAAAGAAACAACGTTACACATAGACGACGGGAGCAAGTCAACAATTCGACAACTTGATAAGCTTTTAATTTTATATCACGACGACATGGTGGTCTGAATTGACCCAGATGACCTGTGATTCCATTGACGATCACCGACGTTAAGAGGTTAACTCTGCTCAGCATTGCAACCGACTTCACCGTAATCTCCAGCGTCGTATCCGTGGCACCAAACTGTCTCCTACAAGACGTTCTGCACTAAATGACTGACATAAAGCATTCTAATAGGTCATGCTCTGCAAAGCAAGATCCCCAGATGAATCGGTTTTGTTTAAAATAGTTTTAGTTTATTTTATTGATTCTGGGATTCAAATCTTTGAAGCCTACATCGTGACAAGCTCTTTACGCGAGTGTCGAAAAACCTGTTTGAGTGTAAACAATTAAGTATGCACGCAATTAAGTAGGTAAGTAAGTAAATAAGGAAGCGAGTAATGTGTTTGCTAAACGTCAACGCGTCCATCAGTTGAGGGAGGAATTTTAGGCGCAGACTGATCACAGCTGGTCTCAAATAAAAAGCAAATCAGTACAAATAAGCCTTAACCCTTTAACGAGGAGAGGGATTAGTTTTCCAAGCATTTTAGAGCACGCTCGTCGTTAAAGTGTAAACCGGTTGATGAATATGCAGAGCGAGATCTTGTTGTGTGTAAGCTCAGCAGGTTGTATGTTCCAGATAACTGTTGCTGAACTGTTGAATCCGCGGCCGGAGAATTCCAACCTATAGAGTCTCTTGTGCCACGGACAGGTTACAATAGTTTGGATTGTGCATGTCAAGTATGCACTTAAGCCGAAGGATCGAGTCACCCAGACGCTATCGAATAGCTTTCACGAGAGCTCGTTAACAAAATAGATTTACGGGCAATACGTTGTGACGTACACGTATACTTTTAAAAGCGCAAAATAATAATAATCTTCTTTATTAATTCAAACTGACAAGTACGCAGTAAGATTACACTGAAACATGACAGTACAATCAAGATCTTAATTAAACACACGGTTTGGCAGCCATACAAGGCGCCGCCCTACAGAGGGGTTACTGGTATCGAACCGCGATCTAATGCTGTCATGGCCATGAGTGTTACCATTACTCTATCTCCCTCTTAGGGCCTAATCAACTATAGCATGTGACCTAAGTCTAAGAGTCTAAATTCCAGTTAACTTACCTGCGTCTGAATAATATAGCCATACATTAGGCCTACATGTTGTCCTGCCATATGCCATTGACTATTAATATCCTTTGTCATATATATCCTTCTATTTTACCCCATATGTAGTTATCCCTTTACAACGTGTCCATAGACACTTCGTACATCTCCATGGCCACCGCGTTTCTATGGCTACCGATCGCCCAGAACGACTTTTTTCCAGCGTGGAGAGGTCTCGCGAGTTCCTTGCACCACAGGGCGCCAAGTAAATCTATTATAAATGCATTCTCACGTCCTCCGCAATCCATTAGCACTGTGCTGTTCAACACGATGTGCGCCGCTTACCGACGTCGCGCCGTCTCTCTTCGTAGTCCCGAGCCACCTATAAAGCTCCATCAGCCAGTGATTAGTGCTACGAAGAAGTGCTCGAAACATCGCATGCACTTGCTCATTGCCAGTGTAATTTTTTTCTTGGACTTTTCCTGCCGGTGCTTAACAGAAGAAAAACAAGTACAAGAACAGGAACAAGAAAAATAAGAACACGAGCAAGAAGAACAAGAGGAGAAGAAGGAGGAGGATATGAAGGATAAGGAGGGGCAGAAGGAGCTCCAGATATGGAAGCAGTTGCACCGAATGGCCTATACATGTATACTATGTATAGAGAGATAAACTATAAACAAGAACAATAACAGGAAGAAGAACAAGAAGAACAAGCGCAGGAAAACAAGAGAAGGAGGAGAAAAGGAAATGCATATATTCATGGGTGTCACGATGACAGAACAATTCAACTTTGATATGCATGTAAACAATATAATCATCAAAGCCAGGCAGTCGATGTACGCCCTCCGCGTCCTAAAAGCACATGGATTATCCGGCCAATCACTGAATGATGTGGTAAGTGCAACCACAGTTTCACGGTTGTTGTATGCGGCACCGG
The DNA here is from genome assembly GCA_963556255.1 of Allolobophora icterica. NCBI lineage: Eukaryota > Metazoa > Annelida > Clitellata > Crassiclitellata > Lumbricidae > Allolobophora > Allolobophora icterica. Next base: position 25,080,739 of record OY744617.1, read on the forward strand.
CGTGGTGGGATTACGTGGGAGGAATGGGACGTACACGTCTTCAGGCAACAATGCGAAGATTGGTCCCGTCTCGATATTTACCGGAATCCTATCTTACTTTCGAGCAACTCTGCCAGAAAGCTGATTGTAACCTCTTCTCAGCCATCATAACTAACCCAACACATGTTCTGCATCAGTTATTACCTCCAGAGAAAGCTGTTGTATACTGACTGCGCCCCAGGGCACACAATAGAATTATACCTAATGCTGACTCTTTAGCTCGCAAAACCTTTGTCATTCGAATGTTATATGCTTAAATTAATATTATGAACTATGTACACCAAAATGCGGTTAGCAGTTGGTTTTGAATAAAGGATATACTTACTTACTTACTTACTTACTTACTTATGTATACAAACATGCCTATATATAGACAGCCAACCAGCCAGCCAGACAGACAGACAGACAGGCAGTAGGACAGATAGACAGATTCTTAAGCAGTCACTGCAGCTTTGCTTGTAGATATGACCAGTGCTTTTTTTTCTAGAAAAAAGGTTCCGGAACTGAACAATTATGGAAGGACTAAAATCCTGAGAAAACGGGATTGGGGGTTGGGAGGGTCTCAATAAACACTGAAAACAGTTCACAACACTGAAATTAAATTAAAGTAACTAAATTATTGTTTTTATTATTAAAATGAATAAATTATTTTTAGCAGCTGAAAAAAGGTGCCGTTCCGGCTGAAAAAAGCACTGGATATGACCGTGGAAAATGATTCCTCCTTCATTTCATCCGTCGGAAAAAATTATTTTCAAACCTTGGTGTCTGGACGACTGCTTTTTCATGTCGAGATCTGCCGAGATATGGCGAGTCTTGCCGAAGCCTTCCAATCATCCGGGTACTCTTGGTGCCACCCTGATCTCGTCTCCTTCAGAATCCACGAACGGTTCCACCTGCGCTGCACCTGCCTCTGAGTTTTCTACTTATTTACGTCATGGCTGCTCGAGGCAGCGGATTAATAGGCCTACATTTGAACATACGTATTTATGCATGTGTGTGTATTTGTCTGTCTGTATGTCTATGTGTTTGCGTGTATGTGAGCATACCTGCTTGTATGCATGCATGTATGACTGTATGTATTTACGTACGTACGTACGTACGTATGTACAATGTATGTATGTATGTATGTACGTAAGTATGTTTGTATGTATGCATGTATGTATGTATGTATGTAAATATGACTGCACGTGCGCACGTATGTATGTATGTATGTATGTATGTATGTATGTATGTATGTATGTATGTATGTATGTATGTGTGTATATATGTAATTGAAATTACAATTAGAAATCTATAGATGGTCTATAATAGAAGAAACCCTAATCAGAGGCGCTCAACCTACCCATAAAGGAAGACATGTATGCATGGGTGTCAATGCTTGTACACTTCGAATGCATACTCTATCAGTACGTTTGTAAGTATGCATGATTATTTTTTGTATATAGTATCTCTATTATAAATAAAGCTTCATTCGTACATGCGTTCAAACGAGCATACAAAACCTTTCGCGCAGAGTTAAGGTCTCATGAAGTCCCCGCAGTTCAGTGTTTAATCTATAGTCCCCCTCTTCTGGGAGGGGAAACAAGGTTTCTGGGGGGATCAACCAATTTTTATGTAATTTCACCTATCTCTTTTAAAGAGTTTAAGAATTTTCAACCAAGACTTTTTCAACTTTCATCTTCTGAAAATTTGCTGAAAAAGTTGCTCACCTCTCGGGGGGGGGGGAACCGTGTATCCTGGGGGGGGGGGAAATTTCCCTCCCCAAAGGGTCTCTACATTATAATATTGCTGGCCTCTGGGGGAACATCAATCCTGGGGGGGGGAATTCCCCCCAAAGACGTCTAGATTGAACACTGCCCGCAGTTGGCTTCTTTAAAGTCGATGTATAAAAGGGCTTTTACCTTAAACGCTGGTTGTCAATATGCGCTAAATGAATTGAGAGAGCTCTTCCTGGGCGAGATTGTACAAAGCGTGCGTCGTTCGTGAACACGGCAGTTAACAGCCAGAACCTTTGAGGCAATGTCTGCCTGACTAAGTGGGCAGCGACGACGCTAGGCCTATGCATCGTCTTTGCATCAGTCAGCACCGCCGAGTCGTTATTAGACGACCTTGTAGGAGACCAAGAATGTAAATATTGAAAGAATAAGCTTACGCATGTTTGTCTGTATAGCGCCTTTTTTGGCGTCACGTGAAACGGTGCAATGGCGCTTCTGTAGTCGACCATAGAGTATAAATATTGAATGAGCAGTCATGACGTCAATTCTAGCCTCTGCATGCAACGTGACATCCAAAAGAATATGAACAACTATTATAGCGCCTTTAGCAGAACCTTGCAAATGGTTTTCTGGTATCGACGCTGGCAAGCGAAGTTAAACGGATTTGGAGCTCCGTTCGTCTATCTTTCTGTATGGCTGTCTGTCTGTTTGTCTTTCTACCTGTCTGTCTGTCTATCGATCCAGGACGTCGTGTCTGGACAGTTTTTAGTGTCAAACAGAAGAGTCGTAACCTAAATGTGTTATTGATCTTAGGGTGCTTTTGAAATGGCTACGAATCAATCATATTACTTGCGCAGACTCTCGACTGCTTGTGTTCGAAGAAGGAGCAACAAGATATTATTTTATATTTTTCTCACCCTAGTGGTGGAGTCTTTTTTAGCATTTTATAAGTAGTTACAGGTAAAGGTGTATTATATTACACCATGTATGATTGTACATGTATGACGATCAGTGATGGGCAATAGTTAACTAAAAAGTTGCTAACTTTTAGTTTAACTAAAATTTTTTAGTTAAGGCAAAAGTTTAACTAAAATAAAATAGTTTAGTTAAAACCATAGTTTAACTAAAAAAATTTAGTTGCTAACTAAAAAGTTTAACTAAAAAAAATCAGCAATATGCAACTATTTTCTGCAATGAACATTGAACACTGTCAACAACTCAAACCAGAAAGTTATTGATTAATACTGCATGATTTTAGCATTAACAGCATGTATTTTCAAATTCATACGCTTCTTACAGTATGCCTGTAACTGTATGCTAGAACAGTACACATTGCATAGTTTGAAGGTGAAATTGTCATTGACGCTCTGCATTATTACAGTTCAGTTAACCTCTGTTATTGTGAAAATGTTTGTCGTAAATAGTTGGAAAACAGTTGGAAAAAGTTTAACTACTTTTTTTTAGTTTAGTTAACTAATTTCCAAAAATAGTTGGCAACTTTAGTTAAACTATATTTTTTTAGTTGGAAAATAGTTTTAGTTTAACTAAAAAAAATTAGTTTAGTGCCCATCACTGATGGCGATTATGTATAAATAGGATCCTCCATTTAACACATGTATAATTTAAATTCGCACAGACTTCAATGACTCAGTGTCATTGTATATAGTCATCACTTGCATATATCCATTGCTAAATACATTCATTATGTATAAATATAATCTAAAATTTCTAATAAACATTAACACAAGAAATACTTTAAATCTGGAGTAAAACACTTGAAACTTATTGTATAGCTTTAGGTATAGGCGTCTCTTCAGTATACGTATAGTCTTCCTCTTAGTTGAAACAGTGCAGGCAACTATGGATCAACGTTTCACGGGACTCTTCTATGCACCTGATACATCCCACGTTTAATTATCCTAAACGACCCATTTATTATCGATTCAAAACCGTTTCACCACCGCTCTGCCATTCCGTGCGTGACATCTTGTCACGACCGCCTGAGGTGTAACTAACAATCGACACGTGTCCGGACTAGCACAACGCCGATCATCTCCTCTCCCCGGAAGCTCTTTAGGGAAGTATTCCATAAAAGTTCCATTGATCCTCCCCAACCATAAAACGCCGACGACAAAAGAATGTAAAGCACCGATTCATTCCGACGAGCTGAATACATATCCAAGTATATCGAGTAGACGGCAGTGAGTTCGATCGGTGGTTAATAGACATAAGCTGCTGTGTTTGGGATTAAGCGAAAGATCGATGAGCGATAATAGAGGACTCGGAAAAGCTGCGCTAAAATCAGATTCCTAAAAGCGCTGTGAACAGAATAATCTTTCGCCTAAAACCGGTTTCAGCGTCAAGCGGGACGAACAATTACCGCGCGTGAAAACCGTTTTATGTCGTCTGCTGCGTAAATTCCAGATCGCATTTTACGGTCGGCTTGTACGAGCGCCACATAGCGAATCGTTGCGTTGGTGCGGACCGATCGGAGGGATAAACAAGTGTGCCCTAGGCATCGTTTAGACGACGTTCAGCGATGCAGAGGACTGTCGATAATCCCGCATGATGGCGAGGCCTCTAGCAGTCAAGTTTAGCTTTAGACACGACGTCGAAGCCTTTTCCCTGAGGCGCAAAAGTTCTCTTCTTTTGTTGTTGCGGCGTGTGTTTACACATAAAAGTTAAGAGGTTCTCGAGTGGCAACTGCGCTAATTATATACGAACCTGTTTACGTAACAGCGCTGTACAAAACAGGACTCAGATCGCTTGACCAGTTCGGTTGAACACTCTGGAAACCCCTCTCACACGTGAATAAGCTGGTGCCCTGCGCTTAGCTTTAGACTGGTGTTTTAGAAATTTAAAGTTTACGATTTGGATTACACAAGCTCCGAGATCTCGGTGGTATTATCGCCACGACGTTGTACAATGATTAACGATGTTGTTGCTCTCGAAAGGACTTTGGGGTTAACGGACCCATGATCAGAGAACTCAGATTTCTGCAGTTAATAACCTAGCTTTAACCACATTTATAGCACAACCGATCTCGCGCATAAATGACGAATAAAATGCATCATACACATTAAACAATCATTCACTAACATCAGAGATACCTAATCAGAGGCGTTCCCAGCCCAACTGAAGCGATGAAGAACAGTTTTCAAGTGCTTGCGAAAGGTAGGCTACATGAGTCCATATAATCGTTAAGAGAACACGCACATCTGAGGAATGGTTCACCTTAATACATTGTCAGAGGTCCACTATGGAATGAAAACACTTCGCTGGGGTTTTTGATAAAAAATATATTTTTGTAAATAAATAACACATGACAAATTATACATTTAAATGAACAGAGCCGAAACTCGAAAAGAACACCGCGGCTTCAGCAACAGCAGCTTCACCAAAAGCAGAACATTTAAACCAGAAGCGGCCTTCATATAAAAAACCCCAACTCTGTCGGTCGTATCACACGCGAAACAGACAACAACGACGTCCAAATCTAATAAGGGTCACCGTTATCTTGTACAAGTATTATAATCTACTAACGGAGCCTTCGCTAGCTAACACATAGTAGCAGAGTCTCGCCAGACCAAACCTAACTGTAAAGCTCACTTAGACTGTAATTTTCCAAGCTTATATAAAGTACGTTTCTCGCCAGATGGCCGAAGTTCTAACACACCTTCAAAAGTCTGTCAAACTTAACAACCTTCTAGAATATAGAATCTGGCCACACCTTAGTAGACTTAAATGATGACATTCTCAAGTGGCCGGATACTACGCCATACGTAATTAAAGGCCTAAATGATTTTATGGAATCGTTTTAAAAATTGGATAGCAACATTCGCTGTAATTCAGACAACCGCCATATTTACCTGACGGTAATACATACACACATACATACACATACATGCACACATTTATACATACGTATATATATACATTCACAACACACCAATCAATCAATCAATCAATCAATCAATCTTTATTCGGTAACCAAACTGAACATGGAAACAATAAAAAAAACAGGCAAAGGAATTTGTTTAGCTTGGGTACACAGGTCACAAAGAAAGGGTTGTAGACCCCACTAAGCAGTGTCACCTGGGTCGATAAACGCGATCGATACATACATACATACATGGATACATTCATACATATATACAAACATGCATATATATGTATATTTTATATATGTATGCATGTATGCATGTATGTATGTATTTGTGTATGCATGCATGTATTTGTGCATGTAAGTAAACGTAAATGTTCGCGATTTTCTATAGCGACCGTATATGGCCTCGACCCTGCTCATTTTTCAATGAATTGATCGGGTGAGATCCTTCACCACCGCTTGCCTGTTTGAATGGGTGCCACGCCATTTAAGGTCCCCGTGTTGGGACCGTGCTAGCCCGAGATTTAAATCTCTGAAATAAGCCACCTTCGGGAAGCGAACCGCGGTCCGTAGGCGCTCTAACACAGAGTCGCATGACACTCATATTTACCTGACGGTAAACGCTCTTACCGATGTAGCTAACTGGGCCAGCTCACCCAGCTGTATGTATGCACGTATGCATGTAAGTATGCCATACATACATACACAAATACATAGCCTACATATATACAAACGTCTGGCATGGAGCGAGCGACGAAAACATGTACCGCTCGACCTGCCGGGTTCTCCTCTTCCCAATTTCCCGTTCGGAATAAACCCCGATCGAATGAAAGCATTCATCTCGTCGTCGACGGCCGAGTCAATGATGTCAACGCATGCGTAGGTTCTCGTCCAATGCGTGCGTGTGAATAGATTCTGAGATTATCGACGGACTGTGATTAAAGACCAGCTCAAGCATTTAGCGTCCTCGATGGACATCGACGTAGCGCAAGACATCCACCCTGCGGTGCGTAGAAAAGAGGCGCCTAGTGATCGACGGATGACGCTACTGTGCGCGGAAACTCCGCCAGATGACGTCCTTTCATCAGCGTATCAGAAATGAGATTACTGTTTAGCGAATAATAGGCAAGCGAATCCGATAATAGCTCGATATTTTTGTTCCTTTAATGCTAAATGTTTTGATTATGCCATGGCAGATCCTCTGTTCAGCTGGTCCTATATTGGAAATCAAAACGCTTTATAGAGCGCCCGTTTGCCTGAAATAGGAATTCCGTTACAATGAAGATTTTTTCTGTGATTATTGTAGGGCGGTAGAAAAATGACGTCTAATTTGAAAGGCGACTATACGGTTTTGGGGCAGCTTTTACTACACTCAAGAAATTTTGGCTAATGATGAATGCGAAGAAGAATGCTAAGAAGAATGCCAAGAAGAAGAATGCCAAGAAGAATGCGAAAAGAAATGCGAAAAGTATGAAGAATGTGGAAGAAGTAGAAGAAATGTGCAAGGCGTAGAAGAATGTACAAGAAGAAGATGATGAGGTAGAGCAATTTCCTAAGAACATATGATATGAAGTGTTAGCAGCACCAGTTTCCTAGCGTTGCCATCCAAGGGCAGATTGCCAGTCCTCTCCCTTGCCACCTGGTCTTCTCACCGAAAATTCTAGTCTATATGTTCTCGATTTGGCTACAGAGGGAGGCGGGCCGAATTAACCACTAGGGGGGCCATGCTAATTACACACGGGGCCCCTTGTCGCATTGTGCATGGTATGATGGGATGCCCTACAGACATGACAATCATGGGTCAATACTGTGCGCCGTGCTGCTCGAGTTAGTTAGTAGTCAATGCATAAAACACAACTTCAACGCTTTGCATTTTCGAAATATCTCAATCAATCAATCAATCAATCAATCAATCAATCAATCAATCAATCAATCAATCAATCAATCAATCAATCAATCAATCAATCAATCAATCAATCAATCAATCAATCAATCAATCAATCAATCAATCAATCAATCAATCAATCAATCAATCAATCAATCAATCAATCAATCAATCAATCAATCAATCAATCAATCAATCAATCAATCAATCAATCAATCAATCAATCAATCAATCAATCAATCAATCAATCAATCAATCAATCAATCAATCAATCAATCAATCAATCAATCAATCAATCAATCAATCAATCAATCAATCAATCAATCAATCAATCAATCAATCAATATTCGTTTATTGCAAAAATTCCTGTCGACACAAACGCGACAGGATTACACAATACACAGTCTTTGGGGGGGGCCCGATAGCGCATTGGATAACATCTGGCGTAGAGTGCGAGAGGTACAGAGATCGAGTCCCATAGGCGGACATGCTTTGTAGGCTGCAATTTGCGCCGTGTATTGCAGGCTGTCTGTTCTGTTAGCAGTTAAGATTTATCGCATAACATGTACATGTACAGCGCAGTGCGTTTGCAGGCGCTTAATTAAAGAATAAATATTATTATTATTATTATTATTATTATTTAAACAAGAGAGACATTAATTGCAAATGAAAATTAATCAGATGACAGTCAATTAACACGTTCACCGCCGCCATATTTTTCCTCCCCACGCCACAGAAAAGTCGGGAAAAGTTTAAAAAGTGGCACACATACATACATACATACATACATACATACATACATACATACATATATACATACATACATACATACATACATACATACATACATACATACATACATACATACATACATACATACATACATACATACATATACATAAATACATATATACATACACACGTGCATGCATAGATATATATACATATATGTATACACTCGTATATACATACATACATAAACACGTACATACATACATACATGCATACATACACCTATATGCATACATACATGGGTACATAGGTACATACATACATACATACACACGACATACATACATACACACATACATGCATACATACATACATACATACATACATACATACATACATACATACATACCCACATACATATGTATACATACACACATACATACCTACATACATACACATATATGTATGTATACATGTATGTATGCATGTATGTATACATATGTATGTGTCTATACATGTATGCATACATGCATGCATGCATACATGTATGTATGTATATGTATGTATGTATGTATGTACGTAAGTATGTATGTGTGTATGTATACACATGTGTATGTACTCACATATATGTATGTAGTTCATACATGCATGTACATGCATGTATATATGTATATATGTACGTGTGTATGTACATACATACATGTATGCACGTATGTATGTATGTATGTATGTATGTATGTATGTAGGTACGTGTGTATGTATGTATGTATTTATGTATGTATGTATGTACGCACATGTATTTATGTACGTTTTCATATATGTATGTACATACATGTATGTATGTATGTATGTATGTACAATTGTACATGGATATATGTATGTACATGCATAATGTATGGCCATAAAACAAGTACGAGTTATCTCGTACTCGGCGCTATAGGTCACAAAATTAAGTACGAGTTATCTCGTACTGGGCGGTGAACGTGTTAAAGAGTTTAAACAGATGGGGTTTTAAATAAGGTATAGGGCCTACATATAAAAGAAAACAGCATATTGCTAAAATAGTTAATTGTTAATAAGTTTGTGTTTTTATACAGCATACGGGATATAAAGTTTTTGTCATATTTATCAGGTAATGTAAAATTATGAGCCCGTTGCCGGAGATTATGAGGGATATCTAAGGCTGTTTCAGATATTTATTACAGTAGGCCTATATTGATAACATACAGTTTGCGAAAACTTGTAATCAACATTCGAATCTGTTCTCTTCATTTTGAACAGCTCAGAAACATTTACGACTTTAAGCAGCTAAAAATTTGCAGAGCTTCTGGTGATTTAAAAAACATTTGTCCCGTGTAGGCTTTTAATGTTAATGTGTACAACGAATTCTTTAATTTCAAGCTTTTACATTTATAAATCTATATCTATGGGTGTGGTTTTGCAAGGTGGTTTGCACTGGTTTCTATGAATGTTATTGAGAGATGAAAATGACGAAAAAAATTAATAAAATAGAAATTCTGTACACTTTAATACACCTCAATGCATTCGTATAGGCATTTTAACATGGCTGAAGGTACATAAAACCTATGTTTAAAGAGTAATTGTTGTCCGATCTGTATATATCTTCACCACAAAATATATGGCTTAAACTCATTATGAGATTTGCTTGTCATCAGTTTTTCCTGGGTTACTCTGTTTGTCTGCCCGTCTATAGTTAGCTGAGCAAGTTTACCAACTGATAAATTGCTTGATGACATTAACATCGTTTAGGCTGGCGCAGAGAGCGTCCCTGATTATTTTCCTACAGAGGCGCTCTGTAGAGAGGCGCTATACAAATACCCTTAGTAAACAAATTATAGATTTGAATGAACGGAGCATAGCATTATAAAGCAGACAATTGAAGACACTCTTGCTCTGAACAGAACTTAACTGAAATATCCACGATGCAGCCATTAAGGCCAGCTACCATGGCAGAAAAGCAGTAATAACAGCAGTGCGACATCTAAACTAAGAGGGAACACGGCCCCCAACTGATTTCAACAGATGCCTCGTTTCTCAGACAAATTCCCCGACGCCCATAGCTCTTCCCCTACTGCCCTCCGGAAAAACGCACCCTTAATAGAAGTGCACTAATGTTTATATTTTCCACAGCCAATGAAATCTTGATTCATTGTAATGTCATAAATCAATAAACACTAACCACTAATAAAAGCCAATTTCTCGTTAATAAATTATAATGTACTGAGCACAAAGTATAGGCCGAGTAAACCTAAAACAGAAGCCAACGATCGAGGTAGTGCTGGCGTTGAGCTGATGGCGTTTGGTCCGGAAGTCAGTGATGAAGTAGATGTCGTTGCTGTTGCATTAGGCATGATCATAGATGTTGTGTTTGGCATGAATGGAGTTGTAGTATTTAGCCTAAGTGTTGATGTCGTATTTTGCATAATCGCAGTTGTTGTGTTTGACATGAGTGTAGTTGTTGTATTCGGCTTCTGTGTTGATGTCGTATTTTGCATGAACGTAGTTGTTGTTGTATTAGGCATAAGTGAAGTAGTTGTATTTGGCATGATCGTAGTTGTTGTGTTTGACATGAGTGTAGTTGTTGTATTCAGCTTCTGTGTTGATGTCGTATTTTGCATGAACGTAGTTGTTGTTGTATTAGGCATAAGTGAAGTAGTTGTATTTGGCATGATCGTAGTTGTTGTGTTTGACATGAGTGGAGTTGTTGTATTTAGCTTCAGTGCTGATGTCGTATTTTGCATGAGCGTAGTTGTTGTTGTTGTATTAGGCATAAGTGTGGTAGTTGTTGTATTTGGCATGAGCGTAGTTGTTGTTGTATTAGGCATAAGTGTAGTAGTTGTTGTATTTGGCATGAGCGTAGTTGTTGTTGTATTAGGCATAAGTGTAGTAGTTGTTGTATTTGGCATGAGCGTAGTTGTTGTTGTATTAGGCATAAGTGTAGTAGTTGTTGTATTTGGCATGATCGTAGTTGTTGTTGTATTAGGCATAAGTGTAGTAGTTGTTGTATTTGGCATGATCGTAGTTGTTGTGTTTGACATGGGTGGAGTTGTTGTATTTAGCTTCAGTGCTGATGTCGTATTCTGCATGAGCGTAGTTGTTGTTGTTGTATTAGGCATAAGTGTAGTAGTTGTTGTATTTGGCATGATCGTCGTTGTTGTGTTTGACATGGGTGGAGTTGTTGTATTTAGCTTCAGTGCTGATGTCGTATTTTGCATAAACGGAGTCGTTGTTGTATTAGGCATAAGTGTAGTAGTTGTTGTATTTGGCATGATCGTAGTTGTTGTGTTTGACATGAGTGGAGTTGTTGTATTTAGCTTCAGTGCTGATGTCGTGTTCTGCATGAGCGTAGTTGTTGTTGTTGTATTAGGCATAAGTGTAGTAGTTGTTGCATTTGGCATGATCGTAGTTGTTGTGTTTGATATGGGTGGAGTTGTTGTATTTAGCTTCAGTGCTGATGTCGTATTTTGCATGAACGGAGTCGTTATTGTATTAGGCATAAGTGTAGTAGTTGTTGTATTTGGCATGATCGTAGTTGTTGTATTTGACATGAGTGGAGTTGTTGTATTTAGCTTCAGTGCTGATGTCGTATTCTGCATGAGCGTAGTTGTTGTTGTTGTTATTGTATTAGGCATAAGTGTAGTAGTTGTTGTATTTGGCATAATCGTAGTTGTTGTGTTTGACATGAGTGGAGTTGTTGTATTTAGCTTCAGTGCTGATGTCGTATTCTGCATGAGCGTAGTTGTTGTTGTTGTATTAGGCATAAGTGTAGTAGTTGTTGTATTTGGCATGATCGTAGTTGTTGTGTTTGACATGAGTGGAGTTGTTGTATTTAGCTTCAGTGCTGATGTCGTATTCTGCATGAGCGTAGTTGTTGTTGTATTAGGCATAAGTGTAGTAGTTGTTGCATTTGGCATGATCGTAGTTGTTGTGTTTGACATGAGTGAAGTTGTTGTATTTAGCTTTAGCGTTGATGTCGTATTTTGCATGAACGGAGTCGTTGTTGTTGTATTAGGCAGAAGTGTAGTAGTTGTTGCATTTGGCATGATCGTAGTTGTTGTGTTTGACATGAGTGGAGTTGTTGTATTTAGCTTTAGCGTTGATGTCGTATTTTGCATGAACGGAGTCGTTGTTGTTGTATTAGGCATAAGTGTAGTAGTTGTTGCATTTGGCATGATCGTAGTTGTTGTGTTTGACATGAGTGGAGTTGTTGTATTTAGCTTCAGTGTTGATGTCGTATTTTGCATGAACGGAGTCGTTGTTGTATTAGTGTTGTTTGTCAAGAATGTCGTAGATGAAGCAGACATCGGATCCGAGTTGACTATCGCTTCCAGTGCCTGAAAAAGTTAAAAATTGAATTGATGTTAATTAATTAATGCGTAGCAGAAATAGTGGTTTTTAATGTTCGTGTAATACATAGTCTATCTAGTGTGAGGCCGTTTATTAATGCTGTAACGTCAGAATATTTCCTTCCTTGCCAGAGAAACCTTATTCTGCCTATTGTAATCGTGAGTAGTATGGGGCTTTACCAGGTTTATTGACGGTGAGATTTCTGGGCTGGTTGCCGGCTAATTTCACGCTTAACCGCCACCTTTCGCCGTTTTTGAGTTTTCATGATATATCGAACCACATAGCAGATTCATTTCTAAACTGAAGCGCATGAGCTTCTTACCCATGGAATTCCCCACCACGGAAGAGTTGGTGGCAGAGGCAGACGCCAGGTTGCTAAAGGCAGTGAGTAGGAACATGTACCATGTCCTTCGTGATCTCTTTCCACCGATGATTGTACGAGGCTACAACCTACGGACGCGCTCACATAACTTCGAACTACCGAAGAAAGACAATCGAAACTTCATCCCGAGAGTACTTTATAGACGATAGTTCGGAGCATTGCCCTTTGTTGATCCGATTGAATGTTCATTTCCCTTTCTTTTCTTAATTTTGTTATTCCTGGTTGCGGTATGACAACCAGTTTACTCAATACATACATACATACAATTCATTCTGTTTTTACTCTCTCAATGATTAAGAAATTTTATGTAGCGCCCATTCACGGCAGCTCTACGCAAAAAGCAGTTGGCGTAGGCCTATTGCATTTCATTGTGATTATTCCTGAACACCAGGATCACAACCGATACGCCATGCTAATTTCGATTGATAACAATAACAATAACAATCTTCGACGCGATGGAAGTCATTATGTTTGCTAGACATTACTTTCTAATATCAATATTGGTCTGAAAAGCCAGGTCCAAGTGAGCCTGTGACAAGCTGTACATAGTGTGTCATTAGCAAAAGAATTCAGCCGTATTGTATAACAGTTATAACTTATTAAGTTTCGCAGAAGCACCTTGATTATCTCCCGTTCATCCCTTCCAGCATTCCAGTTGGGTTCCGTGAGATGCATGATCATGCGGGAAGCGAAGTAGCCTTTAATAGCCTGGCTTCTGGTTGTTCTATTCAATTGGATCACAACCTTGCCTCTCCAATGGATTATTATTTATGGTTATGAAGTAACTTGAAGCTATCATCGACTTTGTGTTTGGAATTTTGAAAACGACGCTAGAGAAGTCATCAAGTTTTTATTTATTTATTTATTCCGGATATTTCTATAGCGCCTCTCGAAGTCAACTACTACTCAGAGGCGCTCCCGACTACAGCATTTGATACTGTGCCGGAATTTTCACGCCGAAGCGCCACGAGCAATTGCGAGTGAAGGACTTGCCCAAGGTCCGTACGCAGCGGCTAGAGTGGGATTCGAACCTGCAACCCTCCGGTCACAAGGCGCCGAACTTACCACTGAGCCACCACGCCCCACAAGTTAGGGCATTGTTTAGAGTATTGTAATGTTACAAATTAATCCAAGCATTCATTTAAATGTAATTATTTTTGTTCATGCACACCAATTCATAACACATCTACATTGGACGCTGTACATCTCTGCACAACCGCTGTGACACGATGCAGCGCTCGTGAATAAGCAGTTGCCCTGCGCTTAACTTTCGAGTAGCTCCGTAGGAATCTGGAGTTTACGATTACGATTACATTACGAATGATATACCGTTTACATTCCAAAGGAGAGACAATCGAATGAAAAGTCTCACTTTGACTTGTACGTTTTCCGATAGAGCGACGCCATTGACGCCAACGCCCTGCACTTCATCCTCCGAGTCATCTGGAAGAGACAATCTACATTTTCACACTAAGGTGAGAGGCAATATTCCTTTTAATGAGGAAAGCCATGGATGTAACTCGTAAAACATGAAAACGTTATGTGGTCACACGAAACAAATTTATTTCAGTAACCAACGGCAAATAATCTTGGTACTGTGTACCACGATGCAGAACCTGACTAACGGTTTAAAGATTCGCAGCCGCGCAAACAATAGTTTTAGCTGATGGCCCAAATTAGGCTGCCTTAAAATCCCAGCTTTGTGTAAATTCTATATTTTCTGTATTACCATAGTTGCCAAGGTGATGTTTCGAATGCTTAAAATCAGTTATTTTCCGCGATTATTCAACCAGATCATTTGAGTATATTTTACCTTATTTTTACAAATCTTTTAATCTGTTTAGTTTTTCATACATAATACTCGAATGTTCATGGGGAACGACTCATCGATTGTTGGACCTATAGATCTTCGAACGCTCTTTCTGCATCAGTCCGTTTTGCTCAGCCGCTTATGTCGTTTTGTTCTCGGCTTAAAACTTACCCTTTTCAAATTGCTTATCTAACATAGGCTCCCCTTTGTCTTAGCAGTTTGATCTTCTGGATGTTGACCTGACAACCGCCTGGTTTGGTGCGTCATGGCAATTACTCTGACGCATTATATCGGTCGTGCTGGAGTCTGGAGCACCTCGGAGTAGCCTCTTGAAGAGGTATTATAATACACGTACATACTTAAAAGAATGAATGAATAGCAACGTTTCAAATTTCGCAGTTTGAACAAATACAAGATCGGGAATTTTAACTAGAGACGCTGTAAAAATCTCAACAGTAGATTGACGTTAGAAACTCGCTGTATAAAGAGCATAAAACTTTTATGAGAGTCACATCCGCAACTGGCATTCTTGATTCGAGAGCATGAACATTAAGTGCACTCTTGATTCGAGAGCATGAACATTAAGTGCACTCTTGATTCGACAGCACGAACATGTCCACAATACACGGTAACACTGAGTGCACTTAAAGCGTAGTTACAAGGCGACAGAACTAAATGAACTCGCCTGTTACGTTTGTCCAAGAACTTCTATTTACTCTGGGAACGCATTTCAAACAAGAGTTGTCGGCACTGCTCGTTCCACTGGCGTAGCAGACATCCAGAATTAGACAACCGCTCTCCTGAAACAAACACAGGTTGATAATATGCAACTGCTTCATTGTTTACATCGAGATTTTGCGCAGTGCCATAGCCCACTCGGCTATAACGAATACACTGAGCGTACGTACACTGTCGGTAAAAAATCAGAGGACGAGAGAGAGAGAGAGAGAGAGAGAGAGAGAGAGAGAGAGAGAGAGAGAGAGAGAGAGAGAGAGAGAGAGAGAGAGAGAGAGAGCGAGAGAGAGAGAACTGGTCACCCGCTCTCACATGCCGAAGCTAAGAAAATGAAGTCGCTAATACTTCATACTCATGGCTGCCTCTCAGTCTAGCTTAAGGAACTGCTCTTCTTTTCTGTTCTTCGCTGTACTATAGTAGGATTTTTGGACCATGGTTAATGGTTATTATTAATTCAGTAAGCATAATAATCCTAACAATATAATCTAGCGACTTCTATAGAGCGCCGGGTGGTAGTCGAAATTAGGTGCATATTTAATTTTATCGGCTAAACGTACTGACTGCTTACAGCAATCGAGTTTAAGTGTCTATCATGGACAGTCACGGCTACCAGCTATTCAATGACTACATTCATATCACGTTGTCGACTAAGTAGGTGTAGATGTGGACGCATGGCGGCATATATGTGAAGAGTTCGTTTGGATGGCAACTATCAAGAGGGTTTACGAGTAGTGTCCGGCCATTAAAGCACAGTTTCACAAAAGTAACACTCAAAGTGAAAACAAATTAAAAGAAAAATGGCAGTCGAATGTCTAACTGCAGGACCCCCTACCAAATCGATGGCCGTTCCTTACTGCAGCCACCTGACAATAGAAAACACCATGTTATCATTTGCTATGTCATGTCATGTCATATAATGCCATATGATGTTATGCCATGTTATGCACAGTATAGCATGCTTATGATCATGATGATTCATGTTTTACAATCTACTGGTGCATCGCAAACTAACCGACTGTCTGCAGGTTTCGCTGTCATTGCATTCCATGCAAACAGAATCAAACAATGCAACTTTCAGTTGATTGCTGATGACTATGTCATCCGGGTACGTTACAGATGCTGCCATTGTCAAAATGACAACAGCACGCATTGTTGCTGGTATTGGAACAGGGCAACTGTATTCGTCGCCAGTTACTAAGTTTCCGTTGGTTTCCTGATAGTCACCGGTTCTTTGATCCTAGCGAAACACAGTCATTGCAATTAACACATTTAGTAATTCTGAAAGCTGTGATCTGTGAACACGTTTAGTAATTCAGTAAGCATAAAAGCGAAAGCAAAACAAAAAATATAGGGCTAGTTCGAGAGCATAATTATGACATACAATGGTGCTGTTTTAACTAAGTATCTAATCGATGTATGAAGCAGCCTAGAGCAGCAGTTTCGGCAGACAAAGAAATTTCTTCATAAACTAAGACATTTAGAATTATTAAAGGTCAGAACGTGTATCACATAATTTTAACGGTTAACTGTGTAATGCTGTAGTCAGTTAACCGTGAACCCAATTAACATTTCTGGAGTCAGTTAACCGTGAACCCAATTAACACTTCTGGAGTCAGTTAACCGTGAACTCATTTAGTAATTATGAAGTAGACAATTATGTCAATTAAGACAGTTAACCATAAACATATTTAATTATTCTGAAGTCAATTAATTGTGTAAACAGTTAGTAATTTTGAAGTCAGTTAATTGTGAAGACATTTTGTAAATTTGATGTTAGTTTACTGTGAACACATTAATTATCCTGAATGCAAAAGTAGCCACAAATAGAGAAAAAAGTATATAGGCCTAGTATATACTAGTGCACCCTTAGTTTTAAATTTACCATTTTTCAGTTGTTCACCTTGTCACCTTGTGCTGTCGATTCGTTGAATCCTAGCGACTGTCATGGTCAACCTTCTCCATGTGCTCCGATTTCTCGTTGCCTCTCTCAGCTCCGAGATGTTCATCTTCAATGCCTCCTGTATCTCGTCCATCCATCTCCTCCTTGGTCGTCCTCTCCTCCTTCTGCCCTCCCCACAAGCCAACATCATCTCCTTTTCCAGCCCATCTGCACGCATCACGTGTCCAAAGTATGACATCTTCTGCCTGGATGCTCTCTGCCCCAACGTCAAACTCCCTCTCCAGTGTCCTATTTCTTCCAGGATATCCTCGATAGTTCTCTTCTCAGTCCAAGAAACCCTCAACATTTTCCTCCAGATCCACATTTCACATGCCTCAATTTTCTTCTCCAATGCCTTGGTTTTTGTCCATGTTTCGCATCCGTAAAGCACCACTGGTAAGATCATTGCTTTAACAATTCTTGTCTTCGTTCCCAAACTCACTGATTTGTCCTTCCATATTTTTTCCAGTCCCTGCGTTGCCGTCT
Source organism: Allolobophora icterica (assembly GCA_963556255.1). Lineage (NCBI taxonomy): Eukaryota > Metazoa > Annelida > Clitellata > Crassiclitellata > Lumbricidae > Allolobophora > Allolobophora icterica. Next base: position 25,098,716 of record OY744617.1, read on the forward strand.
TCCCCAATGTAATTCTCCGTCGTATTTCTCGTTCGCATCCACCTTCACTCTCCATCATGGCCCCCAAGAAACAGAAGCTTGATACCACCTCTATCTCCTCTCCATCTACCTCAAAGTAACTCCATTTCTCAGTGGTCATTATCTTCGTCTTTTTTATATTAAAGTACATTCCTGCTTTCTCGCTTGCACGTTTTAGCCTTCTGATGTTATCCTTCAGTTTCTCCTTTTTTTCGGCCAGCAGTGTTGTGTCGTCCGCATACCTTAAATTGTTCACTATCCTTCCAGCTATCCTCACACCCTCCGCCTCATCATCAAAACCTGCCTCCCTCATTATCCTTTCTGCATATAGAATGAATAGGTATGGTGATAGTATACATTTCAGTTGTTACCTAGTCGCAATTCTTATCTCCTCTTTGGAAGAACTAAAGCTAAAGACTAAAGTCGGAGATGAATTAATACCAAATAGAATATTATTTTGTTATTGGTTATGTGATACTTTACTACATTTGTAAAATCATTCCATTCTCAAATTACTATAATAGCATGTTATCGTTTATTATGTCATGTAATGTAATGCCATGTGATGTTATGCTATGCTATGCACACAGGCCCGCATTAAGGGGGGTGCTAAGGGTGCTGCAGCACCCGGGCCCGCAGTTTTGAGGTGCCCGCATTTTCGGAAGTACATTGAGAATTTTTATTGTACTTTAATTTTTATTGTATTTTAATTGGGCCCAGCGCTGATGGCTATAGAGGTAATCGTGCTTTGTTCAAAGATGCTTATTAATTAACACAACCCTTTATTCTCCATTCTATTATTATCATGCTTCTGTAATCTGTTGCGTTATTGTCAACTAGATTTTTTGAATTAAACGAATATTGATTAATTGATTGATTGATTGATTGATTGATTGATCACAGCACCCGGGCCCGCACTAGCCTTAATGCGGCCCTGTATGCACAGTTTATCATTCTTATGATATACTATGCTAAGTCAGTGTTAGGCTATGTGATATTAAGCTATGTCAGTGTTAGAATATGTGATATTATGTTATATCAGTGTTTGGCTATGTGATATTATGTTATGTCAGTGTTAGGTTTTGTGATATTATGTTAGTTAGTGTTAGAATATGTTATATTATGTTATGTCAGTGTTAGGTTATAATGTGATATCAGGTTATGCTTGTTGTTAGTGTGAGCGGAAGTTACCGTAAAATGACACTTCAGTGTTCCAGATGGATGAATTCCGGTTCCAAGAAAGCTGATGAATTCACACGGACCGTGGCGAACATCACATACATCTTTCCGACCGATGCTGATCCAGACGGGGGGTAGCGTGTGGCCATGGCTAAACTCGGCCCCTAAACCTGCCATGTTTCGATCATGCACAAAATCATATTCTCAAATGCTCAAGTCATAATGAATTCAGATAGCAAATTCAAAATAGCAAAGTACTGCACGGAACACGGGTTTACCATTCAACAAATGAAGCGCTTTATCAGAATAAGGGATTTAAATATTAACAAGTTTCAAGTGCGTGCACACCTTCAATTTAATAACTCTTCGAGGACTCGGTTGAATGCACAGTACACGTTAATTTTAGAAAGGTATCGGTGCGTTTGGAAGCTGACCTACCACTAAAATGGGTGACTACAGCGACTTATGCTTTTCCCTCTGACGCTGGTACCGTTTCCAACAGAATTGTTTACGCTGGTTTCCATTTCTATCTCGTATAGAACGATTAAGGTATGTATCAGAACATGTAATAAAGCGTATTTTGGTACCTCACAAATGCACAGATTAAATTGTAAAAGGTTGCAGATTATAATATATATTAATCACATACCAACGATAACGAGTTCGAATAGAACCACAAATTGGGAAACCGTCATTCTCGCGTCGTCTTCTTTTACTAACTAATTCACTGACCAGTTTGTTAAATATCGCTGTAACGGCGGATGAATTGCTTCGCGTTGATTGACACTTCACCCACGATTTCGGAGAACAGCGGTTGAAAGCCGCAAGTCTGCTGACGCAGCTGCTCTTGGTGGGCTCAAAAGCAGAACAAACATTATGTAAATGACAAGTTTGTTCGGTACATACACATTGAAAGAATTTATAGTTTGTGGGCGACTGACTGAGTGACTGATTCATTGGCTGACTGACTCAATGGATGACTGACTGATTGAGTGACTGATTCACTGGTTGACTAGCTAAGTGACTGAGTGATTGACTGAAGAGCTGACTGACTGAATGAATGACTAACTAACTGACTGACGCATTTGGACAGTAGGTCATTCAATTACTTTATCCTCGATCGATCGGTCAGTCAAGCAATATTTCAAACTCATTGTTTAATCAAAGATTGAGTTAATCAATCAATCAATCAAAATACAAATTATTCAATCGATCAAATAAAACAAAAAAGGCGAGCACTCGTCAACCGCAGTCGGAATCAGAATGCAAAGAAAGGTAGAAGCAATAGCAAAGCTTTTCGTGAGATACTTAAAATGTGCTATGTTAAGTGTCCTGATATATACATACATGCATGTCATACATTCGTCAACTGGTTATTCAGTCAGTCAGTCGACTAATCAGAAAAGCAAGCATGCACATGAATATTGTGTAGTAAAGCTTTGTTTCATTTTCACAAAGTTTTGCGTCTTTCTAAAGCCGCCAATCTAAAACAAATAATCAAAAATAGTAGTCATGATGATTCTGAAACTGAAACCAATATTCGTGTAAAATAACGCGCTGGTTAAGAATAGAAAGGTTCTGCTACAAGGCAAACATTTCCTTCAAGATACGTAGGCGAGTAAGTTTCAAGAGTCATATAAAAGCATCGAGGTGACCTGCGCTCATTTATATAATATTTCGTCCTATAAATTTACGACTAATTAAATGCCAGCTTACGTATTCATCTCTGCAACATGCACGCACATAAGCCCACACACCCCTACACACCTACACACCTACACACCTACACACACACCTACACACCTACACACACACACCTACACACACACACACACACACACACACACACACACACACACACACACACACACACACACACACACACACACACACACACACACACTTGTATACAATACGTACACATCAGAGTGTCTAACAAGTTTTATTTCATTATAATTTCAGGCAATTTAGTATCACGGCCCTTATAGCCTGGGCTGTCATTAACTATAGGGTTAATAGTAACACTAAAGGGTCTTAGGACTAACAGTGACGCTGAAACAGTCAGGGCCGCAGTGGTTAACAATCCGATTTGGTTCACGACAGAAAGTTTCCAAAGAAAGGTAGAAGCAGTATTAGGGGGCCTGTGCGAGGTAGTAAAAATGTGCTATGCTAAGTGTTTTGAAGAAGACGTCATAGAAGTAATTAATGAATTCATACACATGCATACAAACATACATGCATCCCTATATACATGTATACATAAATACATGCATACACATGCATGCATACATATCCAAACCCACACAGATATAATTATGCAAGGTTGTTTGTATGTATGTATCTGGACTTTTATAAAGCGCATTTAAGAAACCCCTTAAAAGGCGCTAAGACCATGGCTGTACAAGAAATCTGAACAGGTGGGTCTTAACCTAAATAGAAAAAGTAAGTTGAGCATAGTTCCAAGGGACATAACAGCTCGAATGTAAACCCGAAGATTGTTTCAAAGGGATGGACCAACGTACGAGACTGCACGGCGCACTGGTGTTGACGTACGGCAGCGAGGGATATCTCTACGGAGGTACGAACCAACCAACGAAGCTCGGCCAAGGAGGAGGATCTTGAATTTGATTCTGTTCTCGATAGGGAGCCAGTGGAGTGTATCTCTCATGTATATGCTGAGATATGAGAGAATTTTGGTAGATTGGCCACTAGCTAACTAAGTATTGCCTCTCCTGTTGCTTAGGGTAGTGTGTCCTTACTTCCTCGGCAATGGTTGGAGTGTAGCACGAGATAGTATACAGAAATATACAGACAAAGAGAACCAGAGACAGAACCACAGAGAAACAGAGAGATCAAGAAAGAGAGAAAGACACAGAGGAGCAAACAGTGGGATTGATGACACGTGTAACCATTCCTTCACCAGTTAACAAAGAAGCAAATCAGCATGAAACTGTTTTCAGCAAGTCGTAGTACAAGACAGAGTCATCAGTGTCATGCCTCGTATGCATGTATGCAGGCCTATGTATTTGGTGTATTTAGTTATATTAACTTGTGCTTTATAAATCTTCTTATAATAGCATGAACATGTATATATATGTATATATGTATGTATGTATGTATGTATGTATGTATGTGTTTAAGTGTATGCATACGTGTATCGATGCACGCATATGTATGCATTTAAGACTTGTAAGCATTACATGTATGTCTTAGTATACTTAAGATAGTCATGCACCTCTCAAGTGCCAGCTAACTGAGGCAAGCAGTTAAATATACAGCAGAGTTCTAGCGATTGAAACTGAAGCTTGTGTAAATGTGTATTTTCAACCTTTTCATGTTTAAATTATTGTTTAAATGCGCAGTGCATAATGACCTAAGTCAAGCTAGTGCTGAGGTCAAAAGTCCAACTTTCAGTTGCGCCATCAATGGTTGCCCATTATGTATGCCGATTCAGCGCTTAGTTTCATTATTGCATTGTTCCACAGTCTTGGGCTCTTCTTAGACACAGAGGTAGATCTATTTGCGGTGATTACTTATGTTCAGTCGTGTGGAGATATGTGCCTGACCAAGTTTAATTCCGAAATATGATTTTACTTGATAGAACTCCTTTATACCTCAATCAGTCAATTTTCGTTCATTCATCATACAGTTGTCACAGATGCAACTTTAACACCCTATCCAATATATTACAGAATTATATATATACATATTTATATACATATCGCTGGCACGTTACTGTGTATGCATATAATCAGTGATGGGCACTACACTAATTTTTTTAGTTAAACTTAAACTATAATAGTTTACCTAAAGTCGGCAACTGATTTTGGAACTGAATTAAATTAAAAATAGTTAAACTTTTTCCAACTTTTCCAAGTTTTTATGAAAAACATTTTCACAATAACCGACGTTAAGTGAACTGTAATAATGCAGAGCGTCAATGACAATTTGACTTTCAAACTATGTAATGTGTTCTATGTAATATCCTACTACAGTTCTACCAGAAAATAATTAAGACAGTTGCTAATGCAAACGATGATACATCATGCAATGCAATTCCCTTGATTTGAGTAATAAAACCAGTTACTCATGACAGTAGTGATCAGCAACAGCAAGACCACTGTCAAATTTGTATCTGGATCGCAAGAAAAAAAGGTGATCAAATGTTTCGTTAGACCTTGATGTGGTTCAGAAAGTTGGCTGTAGACATAATATTTCCACATACGTTTTTATTCACACAAAATGGACATTTTGCACTGAATTTCTTACACTTGCTTTTGTCTTCTTTCAGTTTTACCTCAGTGAAGCAAGTAGTAACTAATCTATTCATTTTTACTGATAATATCAGTAAAAATGTCAACTAAGGCTATATTATAGCCTTTAATTCAAATCGTTGCTACAGTCAACTCGTATAAAGAATAATAAAGATAAAGACCAATGTCGTTATTTACACTGCGCCTTACTACATACTGTATTCTATGCAGAGGTAACAACCGTGTTAACAAGTAAGTAAACGTCGCGTTGAGGTGTTGACAGTGTTTTTTGCGGAAAATAGTTGCGTAGTTGCTGATTTCGTTAGTTAAACTCTTTAGTTAGCAACTAAAAAATATTTGCTTAAACTTTGGTTTTAACTAAACTATTATTTCTAGTAAAACTTCATCCTTAACTGAAAAATTTAAGTTTAACTAGAAGTTTGCAACTTTTTAGTTAACTTTCCCCATCACTGCACATAATGCTGTCAAAATGGTATCAACCAATTACAATATTCTACCGACTCATTCTTCCATGCAAATATTCTGTAGAACATAGCATCGCAGGCCGATTGTAAGGCATTGCTAAACAACGCTGAACAGAGAAAGTGGATAGGCTTTCTTGCTTCCCAGCGATCCCTCTCAGACGATCTTCATCGAGCTTCGGCCAATATCTGGGATGACGTTGAAGAGACGGTTGGATGAATGCGAGCGCATAGATTATCTCCAGTGGTTGTCCGTAGTTGAACTTTGACGAATGCGAGCCCATAGAGTAGCCACAGTGGTTGCCTGTAGTTGAACAACGAGCCTTTAAATTCTTTGACGATTGCGAACCCTTAGATTAGCTCCAGTGGTTGTCCGTAGTTGAACAACGAGCTTTTGAATTCTTTGATGAATGCGAGCCCATACATTAGCTCCAGTGGTTGTCCGTAGTTGAACAACGAGCCTTTAAATTCTTTGACGATTGCGAACCCTTAGATTAGCTCCAGTGGTTGTCCGTAGTTGAACAACGAGCTTTTGAATTCTTTGACGATGGTCAGTTGACCCTAGACTAAAATGGCAAGTAGACAAAGACTACAGTAAATCGTAGAAAACTACTATAGCTCTGGTCAGTTGATCCAGCAGCTACGTGGCTGTTAATTTACGTGTGTAAGTTAGTGTTGACTGCTCAGTTTTGAAAAAGTTGTCAAATGTTAGCGTTTGTTTATCTTTTAAAACGGTCATGCAGATATGCCCAGCATGTGTTGGATATAGGTCATTTCCTTTTGGCTACTACTAATCAAACTAGTACGTAGACAACAATAATTATCGAAAGCGTCTGATAAAATGAATGATGATCTAATCTAATTAGGTGTGATCTAATCTTAGCTGACCTGTTCTCATTTGATTTGATCTAATGCAATCAAGTCCATGTAATCTATAACCATATGTATCTGCACATATGTGAGAATCTGAGACTATGAAAAGCAGGATAAAGCAAAGAGCACCATTGATACATGTTGTCTGAACCTTCGTTCCATAATCAGTACATCTATTCTGCACTCAAATCAAAACAAATCTTTGAGATGACTATCATGCTGCACTTCCTTTGTCAGACCTTGTCACCAATCTTACTTGAATCGTCAAACTGGATTACCAAAAGACTTTCGGTGGGTTGCAATCAGTGTTCATTTGTGTTTCACGTTCCTGCATCACAGTTGGATTGGTCTAAAACGCATCGCATTTGTGCAGTAAAGCTGTTTTCGGTCATAGATTTATTGCCAAGAATTTAGCATAGCTGAGTTTACTGTTACATAAAATAAAATCCAATGTTATTTATCAACAGCACAATGTTATATCGCTGTTTTTAACAGGCATTCTTTTAAAACTGAATTGATATGAATTCGGAATGTAAATGTAGGCCTAACCTGGTTCAGTTGAACAATTTTCCAGAAGCCTTTCATGCAATGTATCAACGAAAGGCGAAGTTCGACTATTTTCATTTGATTAGCTGCCTTTAAAGTCACAACCTTGCAACAGTTAAAACTATTCTTTAAAATATATGCATTGTAGCAACGAGCTGCATGGTTCTCCCAGTAGCGTTTAATGCCTGCTCGTCGTTGTTAAAGTTGAATGCATCGTTTTCAGATTTTTAAGGTTTTAAGGTACTGTACCTTAGTATTATTGATATACCAGGAAGGTACTGACTGACATCCGAAAGATTATGTAATTCAAAGATGGTGGCTACCGCTCAATAAATCAGTTTCTGTGCATTTCTGATAGCAAGTACTGACTGGATCACCAAGAAATAGACTCAAACAAAAGCGACACAATTAAATTGAAGAAAGTGAACATAAATAAGTTGACAATCTTTATTGCCCAAGACAATCACTCACACTTGACAATCAGCAGAATCATTTGCCAGTTGTTTTAATGATAACATAAACATTAACCTAACATTTTTTGGTCCACTTCAATTGTACATATTATTGATTTATATAACAACAGTAGGCCCTAGTATTTTAAACCAGAGAAAGAAGAAAAAATAAACAGAACAGGACCATATCGTCCAAATAAACCTCAGTATAGTTAACATTTCGCACAGTAAGCTTAGCAACTAAGACAGTTTAATTCGAACTCTACGCAGTTGGTTTTTTGCTCAAGTCATGGCCCATACTAAAGTGTTGGGCATTTCTTTAGTTGTACTTTGGAAATACACAGTATCTTGGGGTCTTTGGACACAACAGGAGACCCAGAAGGGATGAAATACCGCTAGGAAGGGTCCCCCTTATTGGTATTAATACATGACATGGCGGTAACGAAGGTAAATTCACAGTAATCCTAATCTGTACAAGTGACAACCAGACAGCAGAAAAATTGTATACTGAACGTATATTGTAGCCAATACGTTCAGTATCAAAATTCATTGAAAAATAAAACATTTGAATGGAATAAAATCAACAAATCTTTCACCCACGGATACAAATATTTTTATCACTTGTTGCTTTCACGTAAAAATCGGATGATGCAGAGTTCTTAAACAGAAAATTCATGTTTTTCATGAATGGAAATATTAAGAATAGGCCTACTATACAGGAAATTAATCGTTTAAAATCTGGCACGCACGGTTGCGCTCGTCCGCAACCGCGAATTTGCAAATGCTGCGCATCCGCAGAGTAAATGGAGCTCCTGTGCCTTTCTCTGTAGGCCTATTGGACCATACCCGTGGAACAGACCTTCACTTAATTGAAATATATCGTCATGTTTGAATCTGTTCAACAAAACATTCCTGCATATGATGTTGTATCTGTTTCTGCACGCCAACGATAAGTAAAATTCTGTGCCTATTCGTCATCATCTTCTTCTCCGTGTTGTCCAGAATGTTGTGGTTAGCGAACTTCGAGTGCTTTAGAAGACGGCGTTTGGCAACACACTCGTAACATCTACAACGCAAAATGTCAAATGGTGAAAATATAATTGGTTTTACTAGCATCCGTTAAAGGAACAAACTTATGACAAAGTTCTGTTGAAATTTACATAGACTTTGCTTGCGACTGCATAATTCTTGTTGAAATGCAGTAATATTATAGCACCTTTATTGATTTATTTATTTAATTCTCTGACAGTGACGACCACTGCAGAAATTGAAGGCACAGTTAAAACAGTCAGTGCACCTCATATAGTCAAGCATCCACGATTGATAATACTTATCTATATTCATCCAGTGTGATCTGCAACGTAGTTATTAAGGCTATACATCCATTGTATGATCTCCATTCAATACATAATATCGTGTTCTAAGGATGCTATGAACTGGAAGCCTCATGTCTCGTATGCGTCATTGTAAAATGAATTTATTATAGGATGTATGGTAGCATAGCTGCCAAACTATGCAACTAGCACTTCAGTTGTTTAAATTTTTATTTTATTACTACAGCGCATGAACCCAGCATAAGATAGAAGTTACAGTAATGTTCGTCTTATTATAATAATGTCTTAGTATTTGTCTTAGTATATATATATATACATATGATTTACCTGTTCGAACAAAGCACTCCGGAAAATTCAATATTCAATAACGTTCGTAAGAAAACAAAATTAAAATAGTTACGCACGAACACTTCTGCGACCTATCAATCATTCTGTTGAAATGACCGCCATTGAAGAGTTTCACAGCACAAACAACGTGTAAAAACAAACAGAGTGATAGGCTGATGGCTTCAGCATTAAGCGTCAAGTACATTATGTTATCGTACGTGTTGCCTCTAGCACTACTGATAGATATTCACAGAAAGGCCTAATAATACCAGGATATAGGCTACTCACGAACGCACGAAACTCCATTCCACTGGCCACAAGACCCTAGCCATCCGACACAGTACGATACGTAACATTGTGGCGGAATTTTTAACTTGTACAAGAAGTAGTAGCTAGGATCTCCTTGAGCTGGACATCGGTGAATTTGTATCGTGTAATTCCAGTAGCAAAGGTGACCCGCGCCCACGTTAGCGCAAACTGTTGCAGTTGTTGTTGCATAGTCTGTAACAGCATTAAAATTATGACGATTTATTTCGAACGCTAGTAAACTGCTGTGATGACGGTTGTGAAGTCTGAAAAGGAATTGAACGCTCAAGGAGTTGTAGCTTAGGTATATAATAATAGGTCGAAGAGGAAGCGCTGAGAAGCTATGCGCCGCTAATCTTTCAACAATTCTTAAGTGACTTACTAGTTACAGAGCTATGCTATAAAATCGAATTCTTTGTTGCTTAGAAGTTACAGAGCTATGACATGATATTAAAATCCTTTGAATACTATATTGACGTTCTTTAATCTTTCAGTAGGCCTAATATATATTTTACTTTGTAGTTTTACAGAGCTCTATGCTATGATACTGAAATTCTTTAAATAGCCTATATATTGACGTTCCACTTAAATAAATTTTTTTTAACAACACACATGATATTACAAGGCTCGGCTCATCGGGTTTATGAGTAACCGTTTTACGAGGAAGCGTACATTGTACAAAAATGTACAATGTTAGCCAATCCCAAATTAAAGGGTTCTAAATTGTGTCCTGATATTCAGATGATTTTTAATCTAAACGTCATGCTAAAATTTGGCTCAACTACTAAGCTTTTCTGCGTCATACGCATTTCCGTTCATAGTATCTAACCATTTGTCGGATGAGAACCGAATCCTCTGATGTACATCGGTGCAACAGTTCCACAATGATTCAATGGAACAGGACAATTGGCCTCTCTTTCAACAATCGTATCGCCAGCAGAGGAAGAAAACCTATACCACGGAGCTGTTGCGAAAAATATTTAAAATTAAATTGTACATGGCAATTACATTGTGAAGTTACAGAAACAGGCTCAGTTGAGATACTTTCCATTCGTATATTCATTGTTATGGAATTCTTTAAATACGAATCGCACTGAACTTATTCTCTTGGCCTGTTCAAACTGCTCTTTTTTTCGGTCACATATTGAAGGTACAGCCTGCTAGTAATGGCGTCTAATCCCCACCTGGAATGGAAGGACAACCCCACACTGGCCGATATATGTAATATATAAGAGGCTAAGAAGTCACTCAGAACTGTAAATAAATTTATTAAATATATCAGCATCATGCATGGTAAACCCCACTTCTGGCCATCATGCATGGTAAACCCCATTTCTGGCAACCGTGGGACTCTCACACCCCCCCACTTTGGTAGACGCCACTGCCTGCTAGGAGTTATTGATTCAGAACACCATTTTAAGATAAAATCTTCAAAGCTTCAATCTGTAAGGAACTACAAAAAGAACGAACTATGGTATAATGTAAAAACTAATACTCACTTTCGTTTAAATCGTAATCGCACAACAGCATCGAACTGTTGTAAATGCTGCATACACTTCTTCTAGGATTGTCTAGAATCGTATAGTTTCTTTCATCACAGGTTTGACTAAGAGCGAAGCTGGTCAAACCTAAACATAGTAAGAAGTCAAGCGCAACATAAGTTGTCCCTGTGGGTCTTTGAAAAGTCTCGTTAACCGCAGCGATAGAAAAATGATGATCTTCCTGATTTTATGACTTGGTTGAATAGTCTTTAATCTGACTGTAACTTGGGACTTTGCCAGGATGTTCGTTAAAAGCACTGTTTATTCCCTACTGTAGGTCTACTACTGAAAGCAACAGGGCTAATCAATTACGAGACAGAGCTACCCAGATAACAGAATTTGTGGAGTTCGAAGAAGCAGAAATTCAGTCCTGGATGGCGTTAGTAGGTTTAGTACCATGGAAACATGAAATGCACTCGATAAATGCCGATATAAGTTCTTCCTGTCCCTGTTATCTTGACCTGCTCCGATTATCCTGACCTCTCCCGATGTTCTCGACCGGACCCGGTTTCCTTATCTTTCCATTGTCTTGACCTATCGTGGTTATCTTGACCTGCTCCGGTTATCTTGACCTCTGCCTGTGATTTTTACCTGCTTGGTTATCTTAACCTCTCCTGGTGATCTTGAACTGTCCCGATTATCTTGAACCCCTTCGCAACGCCTCGTTTTTATACTAAATGAGATGAGGCTCTCACCAGTCAAGGACCTTTTTGGACTAAATTTTTAACAGATTAGGCTATGAGTTTGAGTAAATTAGAAATCAAACCTAACAGTAGAACCGCCGTCCGTTGTATCAGAAGTCTGTCAGCTTCCATATTGTTTTATCCCTGTCGTAGTTTGCAGTCGCTTATGTCATTATGTTCTCGGCTTAAAACCTATCCCTTTCAAATTCCTTTTGCACCATAAGCTGCCTCTATGTCTTAGCAGCTTGATCTTCTGGATGTTGACCTGACTACGGCCTGGTAGCCTGACGTAGGAACTCATTATATAAAACACATATTTAAAGAGAGCCAGATCCGCCATGTTACTCTTGATTCGAGAGCACGAGCATGTCCAGACTACACGGCACCACCCAGTGCAATTCGAGCGTAGCAAGGCGACAGAACTTGACGAATTCGCCTGTTACGTTTGTCTAACAACTACTACAGTATTTACTCTCGGAACGCATTTTAAACAAGGGTTGTCTGCGCTGCTCGTTCCACTAGCATAGCAGCCATTCGAAATCAGACAGCCGCTCTCCTGAAACAAACACAAGTTGATTTGCAACTGCTTCACTGTTTCGAGATTCTTTCTTCACCTACGCACAGTACCATAGCCGACTCGGCTGTAACGAGGAGGCTACACTGATAGTACACTGGCGGTGGGACAGAGAGAGAGAGAGAGAGAGAGAGAGAGAGAGAGAGAGAGAGAGAGAGAGAGAGAGAGAGAGAGAGAGAGAGAGAGAAAGAAAGAGAGAGAGAAAGAGAGAGAGAACTGGTCATCAGCTCTCATATGCCGAGGCTAAGAAAATGAAGTCGCTAATACTTCATACTCATGGCTGTTTCTCAGTCTAACTTAAGGAACTGCTCACCTTGTCTTCTTCATTGTACCATAGTAGGATTTTTTGGACAGTGGTTAACGGTTTTTGCTAACCCAACAGACATTATTTTACCTAATGATGTAATCTAGCTATCGATTTCTATACCGCCGGGTGGTAGTCGAAATTAGTTGCACATTTGATTTTACCGGCTAAACGCGCTCACTGCTTCGAGCTATCGAGTTTAAGTACCTATCACGGACGGTTACGGCTACCAGCTATTCAATGACAACATTCATGTCACGTTGTCGACTAAGTAGTTGTACATGTGGACACATGTATGTGAAGGGTTTGTTGGCCCTGTGCAACTAGCAGGAGGGTTTTACGACTAGTTTCGGGCCAGCACAGTTTCACAAAAGAAACACTCAGAATGAATATAAATTAAAAGAAAAATAGCAGGCAGTTCAATATACAGCAGAGTTCTAGCGACTGAAACGGAAGCTTGTATAAATGTGAATTTTCAGCTTTGTCGTGCTTAAATTATCGTTTATATGTGCAGTGCATAATGACCCAAGTCAAACTAGTGCTAAGGTCAAAAGACCAACTTTCAGTTGCGCGGTTAATAGCTGCGCAATGTAAAGACATTCTATGTTTTATGCCAGACCCGATTCAATGCCCATTGTTCTGCAGTCTTGGGCTCTTCTTAAACACAGATGCAGGTCTATATGCAGTGATTGACTATGGTCGGTCATGTGCAGATTATGTGCCTGACCAAGTTCCAAGGTATTATTTTATTTTATGGAACTCCTTATAATCCAATATACAGAATTGTACATATATAATTTGCACGTCACTGCATATTATATATATATATATATACGTTTTCGAAATGGTATCAACTCATTAAAATATTCTACCAAATCGCGTTCTCCCATGCAAATGTTTGATCGAAAATGACCTTGCAATGACCTTGCAGCCCGAGTGTAAGGTATGCCCTATTGCTAAACAACGCTGAATAGAAAAGTAAAGCTTTCTTGCTTTACAGCGATCCTCTCTCAGACAATTTTCATTGAGCTCCGGCCAATATCTGGGACGAGTTCGAATAGACGGTTGACGAATGCGATCCCATAGATTAGATCCAGTGGCTGTCCGTAGCTGAACAGTGAGCCTTTGAATGCTTTCACTTTTTCTTCAAAACTGCGCCCGGTGAAGGCTACAATTCGCTACTCCATCCTGAAAATATAAGAAACATCGACGCTGGACTAAAATAGTCTGTAGACAAAGAATATAGTATATCGTAAAAACCTGCTAGAAAACTACTAGTATACCTTCTGGTCACTTGATCCAGCAATTACGTAGCTGCTCTATTATGTGTGTAATTTTAAGTTTTCAATTTTAAAAAGATGTCAAAAGTTAGCATACACGAGATTCGTCTTTTAAAATGGTCACGTAGATATGTCCAGCATGTGTTCGTTATAGTCCATTTCCTTTTCCTGCTATTACCTTAACTATTATGCCTAGGTAGACAACAATTATCGAAAGTGCTTGATAAAATGATTAATGATCTATTCTAATTCGGTTTGATCTAATCTAATATGGTCTGCTCCCATATTATTTGATCTAATGCAAGCAATTCAATTTCATCTATAACCATGCGCACTTGTAAGAATCTGAGATTATGAAAAGCAGGATAAAGTAAAGAACAGATTGATTCATATTGTCTGATATATGAACGTTATTTCCATATTTAGTACATCATCTCTCCTGCATTAAAATCAAAGTAAATCGTTGAGATGACTTTATTTTTCATGCTGAACCTCCTTTTTTGTAAGACCTTGTTCACCCATCTTACTTGAAACGTCGGACTAGATTACCAAAGGACTTTCTGTCGGTTGCAATCAGTGTTCAGTTGTGTTTCCCGTACCTGCATCACCGGTGGATCGGACTAAAACGCATCCCGTGTGTACAGTAACATCTGCTTTCGGTCAACAATTTATTGCCAAGAATTTAGAATAGCTGAGTTTACTGTAACATAAAACAAAATCCAGTGTTATATACAGCTGTATTAACAGCACAATGTTATTTCGATGTCAACAGGCATACATGTTCAATTGAATTGAAATGTATTCGGAATGTAAATCCAGGCCTAACCTTGTTCAGTTGAATGAATGATTTTCAGAAGTCTTTCATGCAATGTATAAAATGAAAGGCGAGATTCGACCACTTTCATTTTATTAGCTGCCTTTAATGTACGATATTGCAACAGTTAAAACGGTTCTTAAAAATGTTTAATCATTCTGTTGAAATGACCGTCATTGACGAGTTTCATAGCATAAGCAACGCGTGAAAGTAAACAAAAGTGATAGCCTGGTGGCTTCAGTATTAAGCGTTAAGTACATTGTATAATCGAACGTGTTGCCTCTAACACAACTGATAGATAGATACTCGCGACTTCCGGTGGGTGGCACGACAGGGCTGTAAGAACGCTGAACCGGTAGGTCTGAAAAGGACACACGATGCAGAGTAGGCGACCGTGAGCGCTGTCTGGTGTGGTTGATGGCAGCCAGGCCGGTGAGTTGCAGCTGCTTCTCTGGCCGCTGTCAGTTCTCTCACCGTTTCTTGTAGATGGCGCTCAGCGTCTTGGGCGTCCTGCTGCGACACCTCAGTCAGACGACCCCATTTTCGGAGATCGTCAATGGTGGTGGGGTCATGCTGGATGACATGTTGCCGGATGTTGGAACGCAGGCCATTGAGGGCCACCATGAAGGTTTGTTCGGCGTTCTCGTCTAGCTTATGTGCCGCCTGCTTGCATCGCCGTGAGAAAATCGTCGACGGACTGGTGTGGCAGTTGTTTCATCTGCCACAGTTTGGCTACCCGCTTCCATGCGTCGGACGCGGTGGGACCGTTTCGGTGTATCAGCGCATCCTTGAGGTCGGTGATGCTGCGGCGAATGTCATGTGGTTGGGTGTCGTACCACACTGCGGCGCCGTTCTTCAACAACTGTGGCAAGGCGGCTAGCATTCTTTCTGGGCCCAAATTGCGAAACATGCACCAGAGGTCAAAGTTATTAAGAAACACGATCACGTCCTCGTTCTGCCGTCCTGTGAATGATGATGGCGAAGCTTCCAGCCATGTCCGTGTCTGAGTCACAATCGGCGGGGCTTGCGTTTGGCGATGATGACGGTAAGGCGAATGAAGGGGTGTTGACTGGTGACGGCGCAGTTGAAGAGGACGCCGTTTCAGACGTGTCATCTGAAGAAGTCGATGGTGAAGGAGTAGGTGGCTGTGACGTAGTGGCCGCTGATGATGATGACGGCAGTGGTAGCGGAGAGTTACGGACGGGCGCAGGCGTAACAGCAGAAGAGGTTTTCTTACCAGGACGAAGGTTGTAGCGCCCAGTCGTGCTTTCGTCCGGTTGGCTCAACGTCTGTGTCTTATGCGCGGTTCCGAAACGACGTTGTTGAGAAACGGCCCGGATGTAGATGGCACCGTGCGAGAGGTCGGAATTCCGGTTCTCCACCAAGTTGCAGCGGCTGTCGTAGTAGGTTGCCTAAATTTGGATGGGTTGCAAATCGACCACAGACCAGAATACGATGTTGCCGAGATTCTTTATATCCAACCAACGTTTGCACATCAGAGAGGAAACGATATTTAACTATTTAAACATTATGCGGCTGTTTTTATACAGTCGTTTCAGGGGCTGTCCTTCTGACTTAGGCAGCTGGTGTCTTACCATATAAGGCCATCTCCTAACCGTATTTGGAGATTGTAATTTCAGTTGCCCAATTAGTCATCCTCTACCGTTTTCCAGCTCTGAAGCCATAGGCTTCCCTCATTCCCCTTCTCTCTCCTCTCCACAACTCTCTTTCTCTCGCGTCCCTTCGATATCTCTCCCGCGCCATCTGTCTATGTTTTGCGTATCTGTTTATGTTTGCGTATCTGTCAGACAGACAGTTTGTGTATCACTCCCGGCATACCCACTACAGATATTCACACAAAGGCCTACTAATACCAGGAGATACTCACGAGCGCATGAAACGTCATCCGAGCATTCGCACTGATCACAAGACCCTAACCATCCGACACAGTACGATAGGTAACATTGTGACGGATCTTCCAACTTGTACAAGAAGTAGTAGCTCGGATCTCCTTGAACTGGACACCGGTGAATTTGAATCGTGTAATTCCGGTAACAAGGGTTGCTGTTCCAGTTACCGCAAACTGTTGCAGTTGTTGTTGCATAGTCTCTAGCAGCATTAAAATTACGACGATTTATTTAGAATGCTAGTAGACTGCTGTGCTAATGGTTGTGAAGCCTGAAAAGGAACTACACGTTCATGGCGTTGTAGCTCTATATAGGTGGAACAGGAAGAGCTGAGAAGCGATACGCCGTTAATCTTTCAACAATCCTTAAGTTATTTACTAGTTACAGAGATATGCTATGATATTGAAACTCTTTGTTGCTTAGAAGTTACAGAGCTATGATATGATATTGAAATCCTTTAAATACTGTACTGACTTGTTTAATCTTTCACTAATATAATGTGTCACTTAGTAGCTTTACAGAGCTCTGTGCTATGACACTGGAATACTTTATATATACAATGTTAGCCAATCCCAAAATAAAGGGTTATAAATAATTGTGTCCTGGTATTCAGATGATTTTTAATTCAAACATTATGCTAAAATTTAGCTCAACTACTATTCTGAGTCATACGCACTTCTATTCATAGTATCTAACCATTTGTCGGATGAGAACCGAATCCTCTGATGTATATTGGTACATTGGTTCCGCAATGATACACTGGAACAGGACAATTGGTCTCTCTTTCAACAATCGTATCGCCAGCAGAGGAAGAAAACCTATACCACAGCGCTGTTGCGAAAATAATTTAAAATATAATTTTAGATGGCAAAAACATTGTGAAGTTTCAGGAATTGGCGCAGTTGAGATAGTTTCCATTCGTAGATTAATTGTTATGGAATTCTTTAAAAACGAATCTCACTCAGCTTCTTTCCAAAAGATATTGCCTATTCAAACTGCTCTTCCTTTTGGTCACGTATTGCAGTTAGGCTGCTAGTAGTGACGTCTAATCCTCAAATGGAATGGGAGGACAACCCCATACTGGTCGATATATATATATATATATATATATATATATATATATATAAGGCTAAGAAGTCAGAATTGTAAATTAATTTATCATATACATCAGCATCATGCATGATAGACGCCCTCTTCTGGCCATCACGCATGGCAAACCCCCACTTCTGGCCATCTTGCGTGGTAAACTCCCATTTCTGGCAACCGTGGAACTCTCACAATCCTCCCCCTGCTAGGAGTAATTGATTCAGAGCACCATTTTAAGGTAAAATCTTCAAAGCTTCAAATGTAAGTAACTACATAAAAAAATGAACTATAGTACATGTTAACACTATCACCTTCATTTAAACCGGAATCGCACAGCGGATCCGAATAGTTGATCATGCTGCATACACTTCTTCTGGGATCGTCGAGTATCGTATAGTTTCCTTCATCACAGATTTGACTGAGAGCGAAGCTGGTCAAACCTAAACAGAGTAAGAAATCAAGCGCAACATGTTGTCCTCGTGGGTCTCCTAAAAGCCTATTTAGCAGCGGCGATGGAATAATGATGAATGATCCTCCTTTAATCTGATTTTATGATTTGGGTGATTAGTCTTTATCTGAGTGTAACTTATGACTTTGGCAGAGTGTTCGTAGAAGGCACTGTTTATGTCATAATGTAAGTCGCTACGGAGAATATGAAAGTAGCAAGGGTAGTTAATTACGAGAGTCAATTTGGGAACTTCGAAGAAACAGAAATTCAGTCCTGGACGGCGTTAATAGGTTTAGCACCACAGAAACACGAAATGCACTCAATAAATGTCAATATAAGTTCTTCTTGTCCCGGTTATCTTGACCTGTTCCAGTTACCCTGACCTGTCCCGGTAACTTTGACGTCTCCCGGTGATCTTTACCTGTCCCGGCTATCTTGTCTCAGTTATCTTGACCTCTCCCGGTGGTCTTGAACTGTCCCGATAATCTCGACCTGTCTCGGTTATCTTGAATCCCTTCACAACGCCTCGTTTTAATACCAAATGAGATGAAGCTCTCACAATTAGGGGAGGGGGATAGAGTAATTTCTAACACTCATGGCCAGGAGAGCATAAGAACGCGGTTCGATACCCGTAACCCTCCTCTAGGGCGACGCCTTGCATGGCTACCAAAACGTGTGTTTAATTAAGATCTTGATTGAATGGGGCCTAAATGTCATATTTCAACGTAATCTTACTGCGTTTGTCAGTTTGAAATAATATATATATATATATATATATATATATATATATATATATATATAAATTCAAGGACCTTTTCGCGCCAGATTTCAGCAGATAAAGCTATAAGTTTGAGTAAATTAGAAATCAAACCTAACAATAGAATCGCCTTCCGTTGTATCAGAAATCTGTCAGCTTCCATTTTGTTTTATCCCTGTCGTGGTTTGCAGAAACGCTTAGTCGATTCTCGTACTTCACGTCAGACTTTCCTGTTTATATAGACATTGCGCACATTTTCTCAACTAAGTCAACGTATATCCTATTCTGCTAATTCGTTAATATAATAAGCGGATGTTACTCAGGAATGCTGTCTTTGCTAGCCCACATGATGTTAGATGTCACTGAGAGAACTAGAATGTCATTAGTAAGCAAAACAATGCACAGAAAACTAGAAGATGCTGGAAAGCAAGAAATAAAATATTGTGAATCCAAGCTAAAGCACGTAATGACACGATATATTAACAAAATAGTTGTGTTATTATCTGAAAGAGTTGAATAATGCCAAACTCGCCGTTTTTTTCGAAACAATATATATATATATATATAATTATATATATATATATATATATAATTATACATATATAAACGTCACAGATTGATGTGTCTGTGTCCTTTGAATCGAAGTCTCTGCTTCGTCGACCTTTTCCACTTACAAGAGGCCGTAATTTCTTTGGTGTTTGCAGGGATCCGCGCCGATGGATCTTAGAATCACAATTTTGAAATGCTCTATAAATAGCGGGATTGCAGAACTTTATTGTATACTCGAGTGAGGTCATTATACGTGTATATTAACGTGGTTTCCGACATGACCATTAGGTGTCCGGACAATTCGGAGCCGGACAATTGGGAGCGGACAGTTCGGAGCGGACAATTCGGAGACGGGCAATTCGGAGCCGGGCAATTCGGAGCGGATAAATTGAGCGGACAATTCGGAGCCGGACAATTGGGAGCGGACAGTTCGGAGCGGACAATTCGGAGACGGGCAATTCGGAGCCGGGCAATTCGGAGCGGATAAATTGAGCGGACAATTCGGAGCCGGACAATTGGGAGCGGACAGTTCGGAGCGGACAATTCGGAGACGGGCAATTCGGAGCCGGGCAATTCGGAGCGGATAAATTGAGCGGACAATTCGGAGCCGGACAATTGGGAGCGGACAGTTCGGAGCGGACAATTCGGAGACGGGCAATTCGGAGCCGGGCAATTCGGAGCGGATAAATTGAGCGGACAATTCGGAGCCGGACAATTGGGAGCGGACAGTTCGGAGCGGACAATTCGGAGACGGGCAATTCGGAGCCGGGCAATTCGGAGCGGATAAATTGAGCGGACAATTCGGAGCCGGACAATTGGGAGCGGACAGTTCGGAGCGGACAATTCGGAGACGGGCAATTCGGAGCCGGGCAATTCGGAGCGGATAAATTGAGCGGACAATTCGGAGCCGGGCAATTCGGAGCCGGGTAATTCGGAGCGGATAGAATAGCGTCGGACTCTCACGTATTTATTTTTATAATGGCATCAAAGGCCTTTGGCGATGCAAAGCTGGGGCGCTTACGGCTTTCTAGCCATTTAGTATTTATTTTGTGGCAACAAACAATCGTTCTCTGATCTTCCCCTCACTGAGAAAGAATGACATCAAAGGCCTTTATTTAGTACTACACAGTATGGCCATGCGTCACATGACTCTCTTTTAACATTACATGGTTAGATCATGGTTAGACTAATGAAGCTGAAGAACTTTTTAAACTTTTAATTCGTGACTTGTTTGCTATGCATAGTTGTTTTGATTGAATGGCGATCATGGTTAGACGCTATTCTATCCGCTCCGAATTGCCCGGCTCCGAATTGCCCGGCTCCGAATTGTCCACTCCGAACTGTCCGCTCCCAATTGTCCGGCTCCGAATTGCCCTAGAACCGACCATTATTATCATTGATGGCATCATCATTTTAGTTCAATTTCATACTCCTCCTCTTCTTCCTTCTCCTCCCCTTCTTTACATCATCATCATCATCATCATCATCATCATCATCATCATCATCATCATCATCATCATCATCATCATCATCATCATCATCATCATCATCATCATCATCATCATCATCATCATCATCATCATCATCATCATCATCATCATCATCATCATCATCATCATCATCATCATCATCATCATCATCATCATCATCATCATCATCATCATCATCATCATCATCATCATCATCATCATCATCATCATCATCATCATCATCATCATCATCATCATCATCATCATCATCATCATCATCATCATCATCATCATCATCATCATCATCATCATCATCATCATCATCATCATCATCATCATCATCATCATCATCATCATCATCATCATCATCATCATCATCATCATCATCATCATCATCATCATCATCATCATCATCATCATCATCATCATCATCATCATCATCATCATCATCATCATCATCATCATCATCATCATCATCATCATCATCATCATCATCATCATCATCATCATCATCATCATCATCATCATCATCATCATCATCATCATCATCATCATCATCATCATCATTATCATCATCGTCGTCGTCGTCGTCGTCATCGTCGTCGTCGTCATCATCATCATCAGCAGCAGCAGCGACATCACATTTGCCATTACCACCGTCATCACTATTTCCACACGATCAACTGTACACACTTCGTTGTCTATTTGTTCTAAGGGGTTGCTATAGTAGCTAGGTCTTAACCAACATATTTTTGTTTTGTCTACGCATGCAGAGGCCTACATATTCTATGCAGTGAAGAATTGACCTCGTTCAGCAGAATTTTCTTGACCATAAATGTTTTGCGGACAGAGAGGTAGAGTAGTTCCCAGCATTCAGGCAGACAAGGAAGAGGATTTCAGGCAGATCGTTCACCATGAATCTGTGACGAGTATCGCTATCTATGTATTGTCTTGGTCAGTTAAAATAAATAAATAGTTTCAATTTTTCAGTCAAATGTACATTAACTTAAACACAGCTGTTCGGATTATACCGCTGACCTGAAACTAGAGCTAGAATTATAAACGGTTCAAACTTGCGCCTTGCTGCCACAGTTATAGAAACACGAATTACATCGAATGGCGTCTTTTCTAGTCTCCGCACACTCACCTTTTAGGAACTGCAATTGCTGATTTCGAAAGGCCTAAAACTAAGTAACCAATCTATGATCGTAATCGTAATCTCGAAATTTCTACAGCGCCCCAAAAAGAGGAGTCACGAAAACTAGCTTATTCACAGGAGCACGTAACCACTACTCATGACAAACAATTTTGTTTATTAGAGTTCTCTCAACTGTCGTTTTCAATCGCATAGAAACTAAGCAATTGACTTGCACTCACTTGATAGGGTGGCGTGATTCCTATTAATCAGCCTGTAGTTTGAAAAGGCGATTATGAAAACCATCGAGACTCGAGATTTCGCCGATATATTTAATTGAGTTAAGAGTTTATCACGAACTTGAATTGTATTCAGGACAATCCACTTAAATCATTAAGAGTTCTCTCCGCTGTCGTACTCTTCTTCTTATGCGTTGAAATTGAATGAGTTATTTGATGTTATCGTAATGGCTTCTTAACAATAACATAGTGATAAATTGCATACAAATAATGGTCACTTCAGAAATATGCACCGTGTTGAGGGTTGATAGGCTGACACGATCATTTATTAAACACTTGCTGTTAGGGCCGGATTAACCACTCGGGGTCCGATGCTAATTACACACGGGGCTGGGGGAATCCTTGTGGTATTGAGGATACCTGTAGTAAAGAAGGGTCAATGCTGCGTGGTGTGCTGTTCAAATTAGTAGTCAATACATACAACACAACTTTAACGCTTTGCATTTTGTTGCATTATATAGTGAGTGACAACATACAGTTGGCGTAAAATTATAATCAAAATTCATTGTTAACGACGCAGAAATGTTTGCGACTTTTACCAGCTGCAAACTGTGTAATAATGTCACCAAATGAAATCAAGTTAAGCACACCAATCTGAACACAAAGAAGTTCCAATGTAGTTAGACGTTTGTGGGTCATAGAAGTTCGCTGCTTATTCTTAGTAAGTCCCATCTTATGTAAACAGAGTTCACTTGAACAGCTGGAGCTCATCGATGACACGAACATACGAAGAGCGATAGATATAGTCGGGAATGTTTCCAGAAGGTTCTCGGTGTACAGTAGCATTACCTCTTGATTTGGCAAAAATCAGCAAGTTAAACCATTTCGTTAGGGATTATGTCAAACTGCAAATCGCCTGTGTGTGTCGTGGTCAGCCTGATACAAAATTCTCAAATTTTGACAGGCTCTATATAATATGTTGCAACTTGGAATACATAGGGCCTAACGAACTTCATTGTAAGCGTGAATTCTCTGCCTTAGCGTCTTGTCTACAATTACCGATAAGTTTCAGCACGAAACGTTTCTCTACGTTGCCAGATGAGCTCACTGCCGTGTTTAATACCCAGCATAGATTTTTATATTGACTGAAAGAAGTTAAAAGAGTGTACTCGGTACACAGCAGTTGATTGCACGGCTGACATTTTAAATTTGCAATTTGCTTAGTGCGTCTTTTCTTGCCTAAACTGAAACCAATATCTCTCTCTAGCCAGTGTGATTCTCGTTACAGATTTTATTTTAGTTATAGTTACAGTTATAGTTAATGGTTTTTCATTTTAGTTATAGTTACAGTTATAGTTAGTATTATTTTTTAGTTATAGTTACAGTTATAGTTAATGGACTTTTATTTTAGTTAATTTTAGTTAGTACATAGTTAAAAATTAACTGGCCCCTATGGCGCTGCCAGTCCCTATATGGGGTCATCGACTAAATATCAAAAATGTTTCGGCAGTTAACAAATACAAAAACTGAAATTGCCGAAAAAACAAAATGTTGTTATTCAGATTTGAATTTGATACTTAAGGCCCTAGATAGGCAAATATTTAATGAATATTTTCCATTCAAAAATACAATCTCGTTTTCTTTTAAATGTGTAGGCTATTCAATTTGATTTTTATTATGAACATTTCTATTTTAAACATGAAGATGATAACTTTTTTTATAATATTCCTTTTAACATAGAAAATTAAAATCAAAACAGTTTCTCAGTCTTTGATATGACTAGGCTACTAATTTTGCGAATTTACGCTAGTCAACTTGGGTCACAATCGCTATAGAAACGTTTACACAATAGTTACATTTAATAAATCGAGCCCATCGATATCTATAAATATTGATGAATGAGCCACTACTACCAAAGATCTTGCTATTACTGGGTTAATTCACAAATCAAAAATTAGGGGCGAACTTAGGCTATTTTAGCGCATTTTCACATTCTCATGTTTATCGATATTGCACGTTACTTTTTATTTCATTAACGAAAATAGCGATGAATTTTCGTTAGTGTTATTTTCGTTATAGTTACAGTTATAGTTAATGATATTTTTTAGTTAGAGTTATAGTTATCGCTAACGAAGTCATTTTTTGTTCGTTAACGAACATTTTCGTTATCGTTAACGTTAACGAGAATCACACTGTCTCTAGCGAACAAATAATTATTTGGTGTAATAAATTCTGTGTTTGTCCTGCAGTATTCTGACGTCAGCTGGGGGCCCCGTCTAAGCGGAGGGGGGGGGGAGTGGCATGGTAAAGCAAATTGAACATACATGGTTAATCCGGCCCTGCCTGCATTTTCAAAAAGCGATCATGAACATGAGTGAGAATCGGTGATTTATTTAGCTGAGAACTAATTTATGATGCGCTTAAGCACTACTCAAGGATGTCACCCTAATGGCTTGTGTTTCAAGAAAATAGTGATAAGGAGTAGAAATTTATATTTACTTCCACAATATGAAACCGTGCTAAGGGTCCAAGGCTATTGGGTAAATACCAGTTTTTCATAACTTTTCAAAAAGTAACAAGGGGAATTCCACGACACTAAATGATTGCTAAGACGTTGTGTTAAGAAATCACCTTCCTGAAAAGTAGCATGAACTCAAGAGGTCTGTATATAATGTACATTGCATACATGCTTCCGTTACTAAGAAGCACGGATGCTGGACTCCAATTCGCTGCGATAATGACTTTGACGGAACCTCTTCTTATGCTACTACGGACACTGATCGGTTTGTCTAAATTTTATTTAAACTTGTACAATTGTATATAAATAGTGCGGAAATAGAATAATTTATCAGACAAAGTCTCAAATTATTAATAAAGATATTTCCAGTAGCTGTAACAATACATTCTGTGACAAAGAATTCTTAAGCGCTGAATTCTGGATGGGGTCACATCTAGATGCAGTCCTAACGGCTTCATCTTCATCCCTCTATACTCTGAGAGTCCTTCGAATACACGGTTTTCCGTCGCCAATATTGCATGATATAGCAAGGGCAACCACATTATCCTGTGCTATGTATACCTCCCCCTCATGGTAGGGTTACCTGAGTAAAGGTGAAAAGAATAAGACTCTTACAGCGCATGCGCAAAATGGATTTCCTTCCTTTATTCATCCAGAAAGCAGATGATCTTGCTCGCCTGGATGACGTCCGGCTATTTAATGCTGTGATGACTAACCCACAACACGTTCTCTGCCCTTACTTCCCAGAGAGCCGATCCACTCCTTACCCTTTCGCCCTCGGGCGCATAATTTCTCACTTCCAACTAGGAATGATAAAAACTTTATATCGAGGGTATTATATTATAATTTGTATTCGTTTCGAATTGAGTTAAAATTGGCTGATAGATTTCTATTTATTATTTTACCTATCTATGATTGTAACCAATTACGTTGTATCAACTGGTTGATGAATAAACAAAAATTTGTATTTGAATTTGATGGAAAAGTGAATCTCTTATCAAACCTTTTATTGCGTTTTTTTTAGCGACGAGACAGAACCGCTATACAGTGTTAAGGTGAGCCACCCTAACAGTGGCACTATTTCGCTACTAGCGCGGGGACAAAGAAGTCTGTTCACACAATGATAATAAGTAAAACAATTTCTATACCCTTGCCGTTACAAGGGCCCCACGCAGCCAAATAGGGCCCAGACAGAATACGCCTTTGAAAACAGATAAATCTTAAGTTTGGATTTGAAGGACTCTACTGAGTCGGCAGATAAACAGAATACGCCTTCGAAAACAGATAAATCTAAGTTTGGATTTGAAGGACTCTACTGAGTCGGCAGATAAAAACGCTAGTAGATAATCGGGGAAGGGAGACCGTTTTATTATCTGTGATCGCCAGCCTAAAACGCACGGTCGCCAAGACAGGTATCCTATCAAAGGGGCGAAAATCAAAAGGGCGAAATCAAAAAGGCGCAATCAAAAGGTCGAAAATCAATAAAGCGAATGATAAATAAAGCGCATGTTCAAAAGGGCGAAAAGCAAAAGGGCGCATGTTTAAAAGGGCGAATGTAAATAAAGAGCGTGTTTAGGCTACAGGGGGTTATAAACGCTTTTAAAGACGAATAATATTGAAAGTACCGAGACTGAGACATGGAAAATGTAAACATCTCCTATTCCATAGCAAACAATGATTAAAAAACTACGATTCAGTGTCATATTATAAAGACTGTCGATGTTTCTCATAGTTTAGTATCGGCTTATTACAGAACCGTCAAGTTTAGTGGGTTTGGCAAAGGTGCTTGATATTTATGTCTAACACGTCTTATTCTTTGCTTTAAGTTACCGGCAGGCCCTAGTTGGGAGCTTACCAAGTGACAGCTGCTGATCCAACACCAGTTGCTACAGTTGCAACGATACTGTGTGTTGTTTCCGTAGTGTTGGTTGCCCGTTGCTTCATATCAGCCACAACTCTTCTTGCACTTTAATATCTCAGCAAACTTGGTACATGGTTATTCTCACATGGCAACTTTGTCAAGACATCGCCTTCAGTATGGCATCAAGCCAAGCATTTTGCAATGCGATACTCTGCACATTTCCAATAAGTCTATGGCCTGTAAAAAGATGCGCTTTCTTACATTTCGCACTTATCTTCGCAAACACGCTCTTTATTTACATTCGCCCTTTTGAACATGCGCCTTATTTATCATTCGCTTTATTGATTTTCGCCCTTTTGATTGCGCCCTTTTGATTTCGCCGTTTTGATTTTCGCCCCTTTGATAGTAAACCGCCAAGACGAGTCCTCATCCTTCGTACACGTAGATCAATCACCCTTCTCTGACGATCTCAGTCGTAGCCCTTCTGCTGATGAATGCGTCTCGATGCGATAGTCTCTCAAGTACCAAGCGTGGCTCCGTGAAGTGACTTGAACACGAATAGATAAAGCTTTTACGCGCTACAGGCAGCCAATGCAGGATGAGACACAAAGCCTTAAATAAATTCTAAACTTCAGTTGACGATATTAAACTCGTTTCAAAGATTTCGAATCAAATATGGTATTAAAAAATCAACTAATATTAACAATAATAAATACCATTCATGCATATGCCTTCACTTACATACAACTTCAATGACATCTCTTTTCTTACATCAATATACTTCCCTACCTAACCCTGTGACTAGCGAGCTACTGGAAGCGATCTAGGCTTAATTAGGGGCCTGATAGTTGTCTGAATTTCACCGCGTGCGGTCGATTCACCGTGGCATTGCATGCCTCTTCCGACGTGCGATTTTGCTATGAACATTGAACAATGCAAGGAATGCTAAGAAGAATGCCAAGAAGAATGCGAAAAGGAATGCTAAAAAGAATGTGGAAGTAGATAAAAGAATGTGGAAGAAATAGACGAATGTGGAAGAAATAGATAGGGGCGGCAATCCAGGGGAAGGACGAGTGGGACAAGTGTCTTCCACCTTTAACAGTGAGGTTGAAATGGTATACAGTTGTCACCCCCATTTTTAAAGAAACTTTTTCATTGCTATTTTTGCTAAATAATTGGCAAGTGGAAACTTGACCACTCAGACCAGGCAGCTGATACGTCAACACGTTGCCACCAACAACTAACAAAAATTAAAGAGTTTTGTTTATTATTATTGTTTATATTGTTTCGCATTCATTCATAGATTTATATGGCGCCTCTTCAAGAGAACTACTGTAACTAACTAATAAAAATCAATTAACTTTAGGTTTGAATTAGTTTGCATGTGATTATACAATTTGATGAAAATATATATCTACATGCTGTTACAAAGTGACTGCCCCATCCTTTTTTAACGCCATTTTCGTACACAAAATAAAAAAGAAATGTTGACCCAGTTCAAAAGGGATGCCCACCCGTCAATCAAGATCGCAGCCTCTGGATTTAGAAGAATGTGGACGAAGTAGAAGAATGTGGAAGAAGAAGAAGGTGACGATGACGAAGAAGAAGACGAAGAAGAAGATCAAGTAGCCATGGTATGAATTGTTAGCAGCATCAATTTTCTGAGCCTTGCCACACTAGGGGAGATTGCCAGTCTCCTCCCTTGCAACCCGGTCTTCTCACCGACATTCTACAGTCTATAGGGCCTATATACACTGTGTCCGAGAAAAAAGGGACCCTTTAGGGTAATATGAAAATAACTATTAAATATTCATCGATGTTTAAATTTCCAAAACCGTTTTAATCATGACACAATAATGCTACCATAAGGGGTCCCTTTTTCCTGGACACAGTGTATAATATTATACGTGTATCACTGCACGTGTATGTATGCGTTTAAGACTCGTAAGTATGTATGTATGTTTTAATATACTTAAGATAGTAGATAGTGTCTCCATATACCTCTCAAGCGCCAGCTAACTAAAACAAGCAGTTAAATACACAGTTGAGCTCTAGCGATTGAAAATGAAGCTTATGTAAATGTGTATTTTCAAACTTTCCATGTTAAATTATCATTTATATGCGCAGTGCTAAGATCAAATATCCAACTTTCAGTTGCGCTGTTAATGGTTGCGCAATGTAAAGACATTCTCTGTTTTACGCCAGTCATTAATCCCGATTAAGTGCCCAGTTTCATTGTATATTTTGTTCTACAGTCTTGGGCTCTTCATAGACACAGAGGTAGGTCTATGTGCAGTGATCAATTATGTTCGGTCGTGTGCAGATATGTGCCTGACCAAGTATAATTTCGAAGTATTATTTTACTTGAGAGAACTCGGACTCATTTTTATAACCATAACCATAACCATAAATTTTATTTGTTCCATCAAATGCAGAACAAGTAGTGTGAAACAAGCATTAATTCAGCAAATGAGGAAAACAATTGGAATAGAAAACCCTAAAGGGAACAAGTCCAGACTAGCAGAGCCACCCATTCATCATATTATATACTGCACAAGTGGCAGAAGTTAATATAATATACAGGTATTGTATTCTTTTTTAATCTATGACAAACTTTGACTACGTTGAGTAATATGCACACACAGGATAAGCATGTTGTAGTGCAATCAATCAAGTAAGCACGCAGTCTACATTTAAATAGGTTAAAATTGATCAATCCAATATACAGAAATACATATATATATATATATATATATATATATATATATCACTGTCACGTCACTGCATATATATTTGCTTTTGAAATGGTATCGACCCATTAAAAATATTCTACCGAATTATTTTATTCTATGCAAATTTTCTATCGAAAACGACTTCGCAGCCCGAGTGTAAAGTTAAAAAATGAAATGCTCTCGCTTTGACAGCGATCCCTCTCAGACGGTCCTCATCGAGCTTCGGTCAATATCTGAAAAGACGTCGAAGAGACGTTTGGACGAATGCGAGCCCTTAGATTAGCCCAGTTGTTGGCCGTAGTTGAACAACGAGCCTTTGAATTCTTTGAGGAAGGCGAGCCCTTGGATTAGCTTCAGTGGTTGTCCGTAGTTGAACAACGAGCCTTTGAATTCTTTGAGGAAGGCGAGCCCTTGGATTAGCTTCAGTGGTTGTCCGTAGTTGAAGAACGAGCCTTTGAATTCTTTGACGATTGCGAGCCCTTAGATTAGCTCCAGTGGTTGTCCGTAGTTGAACAAAGAGCCTTTGAATTCTTTGAGGAATGCGAGCCCTTGGATTAGCTCCAGTGGTTGTCCGTAGGTGAACACTGAACAACGAGCCCTTGAGTTCGTTGACGATGACATCGACCCTGGACTAAAATGGTCTGCAGACAAAGAATGTAGAAAATCGTAGAAAACTACTATAGCTGTGGTCAATTCATCCAGCAGTTACGTGGCTGTTATATTCCATATGTAATTTATGGTGTTTTTTTTAATGTTGTCAAAAGTTAGCGAAGATGAGATTTATCTTTTTAATATTTTAAGCAGATACGTCCAGCATGTGTTGATTATAGTCCATTTCCATTTCCTTGTTATTACTTTAACTGGTAAGTAGACAAAACTTATCGAAGATGCCTGGTAAAATGGCTATTGATACAATCTAATTCAGTGCTTGATAAAATGATTAATGATCTAATCTAGTTCGGCTTGATCTAATCTAATGTGATCTGCTCCCATTTGATTTGATCTAATACAATCAAGTCAATTTCATCTATAACCCTGCAAACATGTGAGACTCTGAGTTCATGAAAAGCAGGATAAAGCAAAGAGCAAATTGATACAAATCGTCTGAACCTCATTTCCATATTCAGCACATCTCGCCTGCACTAAAATCAAAACAAAATAATCTTTGAGATGACTATTATACTGTTCTTCCTTTGTAACACCTTGTTCACCCATCTTACTTGATTCGTCGGACTGGATTACCAAAGGACTTTCGGTCGTAGCAATCTGTGTTCATTTGTGTTTTACGTTTCTCCATCACCGGTGGGTGGACTAAAACGCATCCCAGATGTAGGCCTGTAATAAACTTGTTTTTGGTCAACGATTTATTGCAAAAAAATTAGAATGGCTGAGTTTACTGACACATAAAACAAGGTTCAATGCTATTTATTAACGTCACAATGTTATCTCGATGTCAACATGCATTTCTTTTCAATTGAATAGAAATGTATTCGAAATGTAAATGTAGGGCTAACCTTGTTCAGTTGAACAATTTTCCAGAAGTCTCTCATGCAATATACCAAACGAAAGGTGATGTTGGACCATTTTCATTTGATTAGCTGCCTTTAAAGTCACAACCTTGCAATAGTTAAAACGGTTCTTTAAAATGTTTTCCCTTCAGCGACGAGCTGCGTTGTTACCCCAGTAGCTATTATTGCCTCCTAGTCGTTAGAGTTAATTACTTAATTACTTCGTTTTTTGTTTTTAAGGTTTCAAGGGAATGTACCTTAGTATTATTGATATGCCACAAAGGGTTTCACATACTTTCGACAGATTGTTTCATTCAAAGATGGTGGCTGCCACTCAATAAGTCAGTTTGAGTACATAGCCTACCTGATAGCAAGTAATGACTGGATCACCAAGAAATAGACTCAAACAAAAGCGAAACAGTTAAATTGAAGAAAGTGACCATAAATAAGTTGATAATCTTTATTTCCCAAGACAATCACTCACACTTGGCAATCAACAGAATCATTTACCAGTTGTTTTAACATAGACTATACGTTTAGTATCAAAATTAACTGGAAAATAAAACATTTGAATCAACAGTAATTATGTATCACCCATGGATACAAATATGTTTAGCACTTTTTGCTTTCACGTAAAAATCGGATAATGAAGAGTTTTTAAACACAAAAATTCACATTCTTTTCATGAATGGAAATATTAAGAATGGGCCTACTATACAAGAAATTTATCGTTTAAAATCTGACATAGGGCCTACACGGTTGCGCTCTTCTGCAACCACGAATATGCAAGTGCTGCGCATCCGCAAAGTAAATGGAGCTTACGGGCTTTCCTCTGTAGGCCCATTGGACCATACTCGCGGAAAAGTCTTCAATTGAATTGACATATATCGTCTTGTTTGAATCTGTTCAACAAAACATTTCCTGCATATGATGTTGTATCTTTCTGCACGCCACTGGTAAGTAAAAGTCTGTGCCTAATTAACTGTTTCGTGTTGTCCAGAATGTTGGTGGCTAGCGAACTTCCACTGCTTTAGAGGAAGACATCGTGCGACATACTCGTAACATCTACAACGCAGTCTCTAAACCAAATGTCAAATGGTGAAAATATATTTGGTCTTATTAGCATCCGTTAAACTAAAGGAACTAACTTATGACAAAGTTCTGTTGAAATTTACACAGAATTTGCTGGCGACTGCATCATTCTTGTTGAAATGCAGTAATATTATTGCACCTTTATTTATTTATTTAATTAATTCTCTGACAGAAATTGAAGGAACAGTAAAAACAGCCAGTGCACCGCATTAAGTCAAGTATCCACGACTGATTATGCTTATCTATATTCATCGCGTGCGATCTCTAACGTAGTTATTAAGTCTATAAATCTATCGTAAGATCTCCATTATAGATTCATTACAAATATCGTGTTCTAAGGATTCTGTGAACTGGAAGGCTTATGCCTCGCATGCGTCATTGTAAAATGAATTTGTTGCAGGATGTATCGTAGTATATATAGCTGCCAAACTATACAACTAGCACTTCAGTTGTTTAATTTTCTATTTTATTGCTAAAGCACATGAACCCAGTATAAGACAGAAGTAAGCTACACACAAACAGTAATGTCTTATCAAATGTCTTAGTATTTATATCTTAGTAAATATATGTAGATATTATTTACCTGTTCGAACAAAGCACTTCGGAACATTTAATATTCAATAACTCTCGTAAGAAAACAAAATTTTGACTGTGAAGCACGAAAACTTCCGCGACCTATTGAAATGACCGTCATTAGCGAGTTTCATAGCATAAACAACGTGTGAAAACAAACAGGAGTGAATGGCTGGTGGCTTCATTAGTAGGCGTTAAGTACATTATGTTATCGGACGAGTTGCCTCTAGCACTACTGATAGATATTCACGGAAAGGCATACTAATACCAGGATATATACTCACGAACGCATGAAACTCCATTCCAGTATTCGCACTGATCACAAGACCCTAGCCACCAGACACAATACGAATAAGAGCAAGCCGTCGGAAATTTCAACTTGTACAAGAAGTAGTAGCTCGGATCTCCTTGAACTGGACATCGGTGAATTTGTATCGTGTAATTCAAGAGACAAGTGTTACCCTGCCAGTTAGCGCAAACTGTTGCAGTTGTTGTTGCATAGTCTGTAACAGTATTAAAATTACGACGATTTATTTAGAATGCTAGTAGACTGTTGTGCTGACGGTTGTGAAGACTACAAAATGAATTATAGATCCATGGCGTTGTAGCTTATTCATTCATTCATTTATATGGAGAATTTATATAGCACCTCTTCAAGGTTGTCTACTCAGAAGCACTCCCGACCCAACCCCGGCTGAAGAGTACAGTCTTGAGATTTGAATAGAAGGTGGCGGAATGGGTGCTTGGGACCAAGCGAAGCGCTACAGGGAGCCCAGCTTAGGTCTATATAGATCGAAGAGGGAGCGCTGAGAAGCGATGCGCCGCTTACCTTTCAATAATCCTTAAGATAATCCTGTTACTTAC
Source organism: Allolobophora icterica (assembly GCA_963556255.1). NCBI lineage: Eukaryota > Metazoa > Annelida > Clitellata > Crassiclitellata > Lumbricidae > Allolobophora > Allolobophora icterica. The sequence continues at coordinate 25,132,420 of OY744617.1, forward strand.
TAGTAAGAGAGCTATGCTATGATATTGAAACTCTTTGTTCCTTAGAAGTAACAGAGCTATGACATGATATTGAAATCCTTTAAATACTATATGGACGTTCTTTAATCTTTCAATAATATATTTAACTTAGTTTTACAGAGCTCCATGCACTGATACCGAAATCCTTCAAATATTATATTGACGCTCCACATAAGTGAGAAAATTGTAACATTTATGATCCTAAAACGCTCAGCTCATCGGAAGTTTATGAGTTTTACGAGGAAGTGTACAATGTTAGCCAATCCAAAAATAAAGGGTTATAAAATGTGTCCTGATATTCAGATGATTTTTAGTCTAAATGTTATGCTAAAATTCAGCTCAACTACCATTCGTTTTTTACTTTATATCACACTTCTGTGTATAGTATCTAACCATTTGTTGGATGAGAACCGAGTCCTCTGATGTAGATTGGTGCATGAGTTCCACAATGAAGATCTGGAACAGGACAATTGGCCTCTCTTTCAACAATCGTATCGCCAGCAGAGGAAGAAAACCTATACCACTGCGCTGTAGCGAAAATTATTTAAAATATGACTGTAGATGGCAAAAGAATTGTGAAGTTATAGAAATAGGTGCTGTTGAGATACTTTCCATTCGTATATTCATATTATGGAATTCTTTAAATACGAATCTCACTGGAGTTCTTACCAAGAAACATTGCCTATTCGAACTGCTCTCCTTTTTGGTCACCTATTGAAGGCTTCCTGGAAGTAGTGACGTCTAATTCCCACCTGGAAGGGAGATCAACCGTACACTGGCCAATATATAGATGTACACGTATATATATGTATATATTTTAGAGGCTATGAAGTCACTCAGAACTGTAAATTAATTTACTATATGCATCAGCATTATGCATAGTAAACCCCCACTTCTGGCCATCATTCATGGTAAACCCCCATTTCTGGCAACCGTGGGACTCTCACAATCCCCCCCCTTTGGTAGAGGCCACTGCCTGCTAGAGGTAATTGATTCAAAACACCATTTTAAGGTAAAATCTTCAAAGCCTCGAAATGTAAGGAACTACATAAAGAAAGAACTATAGAATATGTTAACACTATTACCTTCGTCTAAACCGTAATCGCACAGCGGTATGTCTGTCGAAGTGACATTGTAAATGCTGCATACACTTCTTTTAGGATTGTCCAGTATCGTATAGTTTCTTTCATCGCAAGTTTGACTGAGAGCGAAGTTGGTCAAACCTAAACATAGTAGGAAGTCAAGCGCAACATTGTCTAACCTCTGAGAATAATTGCATTGTGATTTTATAGAGGATATATTGCCTTAGCAACATCTTGTAATAAGTGCATTGTGATCATATATAGAGTATAATTATTGCCTTAGCAATCTCTTGTAATACAGTGACCGTGATAAACTATCTTCTATCATTAGAAGAATAATTAAAAGCCTTGTTAGTCGCGGCGATAGAATAATGATGATCCACCTCTGATCAGATTTTATGACTTGGATTATTAGTCTTTAATCTGAGTGTAACCTTAGACTTTGGCAGGGTGTTTGTTGAAGGCAATGTTTATTCCATAATGTAGGTCTACTACTGAAAGTAACAGGGCTAATTAATTACGAGAGTCAATCAGACAAAGCTACCAAGGATTACAGAATTTGTGGAGTTCGAAGAAGCAGAAATTCAGTCTTGGATGGCGTTTGTAGGTTTGGCACCATAGAAACATGAAATGCAGTCGATAAAATTTTGTCGTTAAAAATTCTTCCTGTCTTAGTTATCTTGACCTGTTCCGGTAATTCTGACCTGTCCCGGTGATCTTGACCTGTTTCGGTAATCCTGACTTTTCCCGGTGTTCTTGACCTGTTTCGGTGATCCTGACCTCTCCCGACCTCTCCCAAGAAGATCTTGGCCTGTCCCGGTTATCATGACCTGTCCCGTTTATCTTAACCTCTCGTGGTTATCTTGACCTCTCCCAGTGATCTTGAATTGTCCCGATTATCTCGACCTGTCCCGGTTATCTTGAACCCCTTTGCAACGCGTCGTTTTAATACCAAATGAGATGAAGCTCTCACAAGCCAAGGACGCTTATGGACTAAATTTTAACATTTTAATCTATGAGTTTGAGTAAATTAGAAATCAAACCTAACAGCAGAATCGCCGTCCGTTGTATCAGAAATCTCTTAGCTTCCATTTTGTTTTATCCCTATCGTAGTTTGCAGTCGCTTATGTCATTTTGTTCTCGGCTTAAAACCTATCCTTTTCAAATTGCTTATCCAACATAGGCTGTCCCTATGTCTTAGCAGATTGATCTTATGGATGTTTACCTAACAACGGTCTGGTTTGGTGCGCCTTGACAATTAGGCCTATCAACATTTGAACTCCTCGCAGTTTGAAGAGGTAGAAGGTGCAACATCGGGAATTTGAAATATAGACGCCGTAAAAATCTCCACAGTGGATTGACGATAGAGACACGTTGTACAAAACACATAAAACTTTAACCTTGTAATGACGAGAGGAGTTAGTTTTCCACACATTTTTGTGCACGCTCGTCGTTAAAGTGTTAATGAGAGCCCTATCCGCAACGTTAATCTTGATTCGAGAGCATGAACGTGTCCAGAATACACGGTAGCACCCAGTGCATTTAGAGGGTAACAAGGCGACTGGACTGGATGAATTCGCCTGTTACGTTTGTCCAACAACTTCTATTGACTCTGGGAACGCATTTTAAACCAGGGTGTCGGCGCTGCTCGTTTCACTTGCGTAGCAGACATCTGAAATCAGACAACCGCAGCGGCTCTCCTGAAACAAACACAGGTTGATTTGCAACTGCTTCACTATTTCGAGATTTTTGCTTCACCTGCGCACAGTACCAAGCCGACTCGGCGAGAGAGAGAACTGGCCATCAGCTCTCATGTACCGAGGCAAAGAAAATGAAGTCGCTAATACTTCATGCCCATGGCTGCCTCTCAGCCTAGCTTAAAGGAACTGCTCTTTTTCATTGTACCAAAGTAGGATTGCTTTAACAGTGGCTAACGGTTGTTACTAACCCAGTAGCCATAATTTTACCTAACATTGTTATCTAGGGATTCTAGCGATTTCTATACTGCCGGGTGGTAGTCGAAATTAGGTGTACATTTTATTTTACCGGTCCAGCAGCAATCGAGTTTAAGTGCCTATCATGGACAGTTACGGCTACCAGCTATTCAATGACAACACTCGTGTCACGTTGTCGATTAAGTAGTTGTAGAAATGTCTGTGAAGAGTTCGTTGGGATGGTGAGTTATGTCCTGTGCAACTAACAAGAGCGTTTACGAGTAGTGTCGGGCCATTAAAGCACAGTTTCACAAAAGAAACACTCAAAATGAATAGACCCTATAAGTTAAAAGAAAATGGCAGTCGAATGTCTAACTGCAGGACCCCCTACCTAACCGATGGCCGTTCCTTTGCTACAACCCCTAACACGTAGGCGTGAATAGAAAAAAAATGTTATCATGTGCTATGTCATATCATGTCAGGTCATGTAATGCCACATGACCGCTATGTTATGCACAGTAGGCCCTTGTCATGCGCATGATCACAATGATTCATGTTTTACAGTCTATACTGGTGTATCGCAAACTAACCGATTGTCTACGCTCTGCAGGTCTCGGTGTCTTTACAATCCATACAAACGGAAACAAACAATGCAAATTTCAGTTGATTGCTGATCATTATGACATCTAGGCACCGGTAAGTAACATATTCAATTCAATTCAATTCAGTTTTTTATTCGGTAACCACAGTTTCAAAGAAACCGATTAACATAAAATACAAAATACAAGAAACAAGTAGCAAACCTGGTTACGCAGGGGAACCTAAAGGGGTTAAAAAAACCGCTTGCCAGGACCCCCTCATGTTAAATATGAAACATGCAAACGGCTCAGTAACATGGATTCAAATCATAGGTTACTTCTACAAGCGAGTAAATAATAAGAAAAACTCTTAACTACGAAAAAACTTAATTTAAGGCTCCTAAGATGACGCACCTGACTAGAAGCTCTATCAAAACCGAAAAATCAAGTAAGATCTGTTCATGCGTCTTTCAAAAATAAGCGAAGATGACTTTTAAAACAGGTGGTATTTAATTGGCTACGGATATGAGAAGGAAGCTGGTATATGCTACCATTGTCAAAATGACAACAGCACACGTTGTTGCTGGTATTGTAAATGGGCAGCTGTACTCGTCGCCAGTTACCAAGGTTTCGTTGGTTTCCTGAAAGTCACCGGTTCTTTGATCATTAGAGAAACACAACCATTGCAATTAACACATTTAGTAATTCTGAAGGCTATAATCTGGGAACACGTTTAGTGATTCAGCAAGTTTAAAAGCGAAGGTTAAACAATAAAATATAGTTAGTTCGAGTGCATATGACATACAATGGTGCAGTTTTAACAAAGTATCTTATCGATATACGAAGTAGCGTTATAGAAGTAGTTTTGGCTGAGAAAGCAATTTCTTCAGAAACTAGGGCATTATGGATTATTAAAGGCAGGAACGTGAATCACATAATGTTAACTGTGAATATACTTTTTTGTAATGAAATCAGTTAACAGTGAACACATTTGGTAATACTGTAGTCACTTAACCGTGAACCCAATTAACAATTTGGAGTCAATTAACCACGAACTTATTTAGTAATTCTGAAGTAGACTATTAAAAGTCCATTAAGTCAGTTAATTGTGAAAACATTTAGTAAGTCAGTTAACTGTGTACACATTAACAATCCTGAATGCAATATAGCCACAAATAGAGAAAGTATATAATACATACTAATACACCTTTAGTCTTAATTTTACTATTTTTTCAGTGGCGGCGCCAGCTATACAGCTTCAGCAGGTCGCATCTTGGTCATGGGAGTTATTCAGCAGGTCGAAGCATTTCAAGTTTAGAGTTCACAACATAGACTTCTATTGACACTCTAGATAAAACGTAAAAAAGTCGTTTAGGTCTAATTGTTGCAATCAGAAATATACAGACTAAGGAACACCAGAGATGGAACCACAGAGAAAAAACCTCTCAAGCGCCAGCTAGCTCAAGTAAGCAGTTAAAAAAACAGAGTTCTAGCGATTAAAACTGAAGCTTGTGTAAATGTGTATTTTCAACCTTTTCATGTTTAAATTATTGTTTATATTCGCAGTGCATAATGACCCAAGTCAAACTAGTGCGGGGATCAAAAGTCCAACTTCCAGTTGCTCTATCAATGGTTGCGCATATGTAAAGACATTCTCTGTTTTATGCCGATTCAGTGCCCAGTTTCATTATTACATTATTCCACAGTCTTGGGCTCTTCTTAGACACGAGGGTAGGTCCGTAGGACTAGGCAGTGATTAATTATGTTCCGTCGTGTGCAGATATGTGCCTTACCAAGTTTAAATCCGAAGTGTTATTTCGCTTGACAGAGATTTTTTTATCAATACAATGTAATACAGAATTATATATATGGCCTATACGTATCACTAGGACGTTACTGCATATGCATAAAATGCTATCAAAATGGTATCGATCCATTAAAATATTCTATCGAATCTTTCTTCCTTGTTTATTTTCTATCGGACATGACATCGCAGCCCGAATGTATCTAAAGAACAGAAAAAGTGGAAGGCTTTCGCTTTGGCAGAGAACCATCTCAGGCGATCCTCATCGAGCTTCAGCCAATATCAGGAGTGACGTCGAAGAGACGGTTGGACGAAGTGAGCCCATAGATTAGCTCCAGTGGATGTTAGAAGTTGAACAACGAGCCTTGGAGTTCTTAGACGAATGTGAGCCTATAGATTAGCTCCAGCGGTCGTCGTAGTTGAAAGAGCCTTTGAATTCTTTGACTTTTTCTTCACAATTGCGCCCGTAGAAGCCTACAGTTCGATACTTCATCTAGAAAATATCCAAAAGCATCGACACTGGACTAAATTGGTCTGTAGACAAAGGATATAGTAGGCCTATATCGTAGAAACCAAATACCTTCTGGTCACTTGATCCAGCAGTAACAAGATGCTATATTATGTGTGTAACTTTAAGTGTGCACTGTGCAGTTTCTAAAAAGTTGTCAAACGTTAGCAAACATAAGATTCATCTTTTAAAATGGTCATGCAGATATGCCCAGCATGTGTTGGATATAGGTTATTTCCTTTCCCTGCTATTACTTTAACTAGTACGTAGGCAACAGTTATTGAAAGTGCTTGATAAAATGATTGATGATCTAATATAATTGATCTAACCTAATCTAATTCAATCAATTCAATTTCATCTATAACCATGCACATAATATTATGTAAGAATCTGAGACTATGAAAAGTAGGATAAAGGAAAGAGCACATTGATACACGTTGTCTGAACCTTCGTTATTTAGTACATCTCTCCTGCATTCAAGTCAAAAAAAATCGTTGAGATGACTTTATTTATCATTCTGCGCTTCCTTTTTAAAGACCTTGTCACCCATCTTACTTGAATCGTCGGATTGGATTACCAAAGGACTTTCTGTCGGTTGCAATCTGTGTTCATTATTCCACGTTACTGCATCATCGGTGGATCGGACTAAAACGCATCGCTTGTGTACAGTAAAATCTGCTTTCGGTGAACAATTTATTGCCAAGAATTTAGAATAGCTGAGTTTACTGTAACATAAAACAAAATTTAATGTCATATATTAACAGCACAATGTTATTTCGATGTGAACAATCATACCTGTTCAATTGAATTGAAATGAATTTGGAATGTAAATGCAGGCCTAACCTTGTTCGGTTGAATTAATGATTTTCAGAAGCCTTTCATGCAATGTAGCAAACGAAAGACGAAGTTCGACCAATTTCATTTAATTAGCTGCCTTTGATGTACAATATTGCAACAGTTAAAACGGTTCTTTAAAATGTTTAGTCATTCTGTTGAAATGACCGTCATTGAAGAGTTTCATAGCATAAGCAACGCGTGAAAGCAAACAAAAGTTATAGCCTGGTGGCTTCAGTATTAAGCGTTAAGTACATCATATAATCGGACGTGTTTCCTCTAACACTACTGATAGATAGTCGTGACTTCCGGTGGGTGGCACGGCATGGCTGTAAGAACGTCTGAAAAGGACACGCGATGCGGAGTAGGCGACCGTGAGCGCCGTCTGGTGGCGTTGATGGCAGCCAGGCTGGTGAGTTGCAGCTGCTTCAGTTCTTCTTTGACCGCTGTCAGTTCTCTCACCGTTTCTTTTAGATGGCGCTCCGGGTCTTGTGGCAGTTGTTTCATTTGCTAGAGTTCGGATACCCGCTACCAGGCATCAGACGTGGTGGGACCATTTCGGTGCTTCAGCATAGCCTTGAGTTCGGTGAAGCTGTGGCGAATGTCAGGTGGTTGGGTGTCGTACCAGACTGCGGTGCCGTCCTTCAACAGGAGTGGCAAGGCGGCTAGCTTTCTTTCTGGGTCAAACTTGCGAAACGTGCACCAGAGTTCAAAGTTTTTAAGAAACACGATCACGTCCTCGTTATGCTGCTCCCGGAATAATGATGGCACTAGCGTTGCGAAGCTTCCAGTACGTGTCTGAGTCACAATCGGCGGTGGCGTGTGGCGATGATGACGGTAAGGCGAATGAAGGGTGTTGAATGATGACGGCGCAGGTGAAGAGGACGCGGTTTCAGACGTGTCATCTAGAGAAGTCGATGGCAAAAGAGTAGGTGGCTGTGACATAGTGGCCGCTGATGATGATGACGGTAGTGGTAGTGGAGAGTCACTAACGGGCGCAGGCTTAACAACAGAAGAGGTTTTCTTACCAGGACAGACGTTGTAGCCCAGTCGTGCTTTCGTCTGGTTGGCTCATCGGTTGTGTCTTGTGCGCGGTTCCGAAACGACGTTGTTGAGACACGGACCGGATGTATATGGTACGTGCGAGAGGTTGAGATTCTGGGTCTCTACCAAGTTGTAGCGGCTGTCGTAGGTTGCCTAAATCTGGAGGGGTTGTCAACCAATGACAGACCAGAACACGATATTGTCGAGATTCTTTATTTCCAACCAACGTTCGCACAACAGACAGTAAACAATATCAAACTATATAAACATAATACAGTCGTTTTAGGGGCTGTCCTTCTGGCGTCTGTCAATATAAGGCCATCTACTAACCATAGTTAGAGATTGTAATTTCAGTTGCCCACTTAGTCATCCTCCGCCGTTTTCCAGCTCTGAAGCCATAGGCTTCCCTCATCCCCTTCTCTATCCTCTCCACAACTCTCTCTCTCTCTCTCTCTCTCTCTCTCTCTCTCTCTCTCTCTCTCTCTCTCTCTCTCTCTCTCTCTCTCTCTCTTTCTCGTTTCCCTTCCATATCTCTCTCGCCGTCTGTCTCTGGTTGTCCATCTGTCTATCTGTCTGTATGTTTATATCTCTTTCTTCGGTTTACCCACTATAGATATTCACAGAAAGGCATACTAATACCAGGATATACTCACCAACGCATGAAACTCCATTCGGGCATTCGCACTGATCACAAGACCCTTGCCACCAGACACAGTATGAATAATAGCACGCGCCGGGAGCTTTCAACTTGTACAAAAAGTAGTAGCTGGGATCTCCTTGAACTGGACATCGATGAATTTGTATCGTGTAACTCAAGATGCAAGGGTTACCGTTCCAGTGAGCGCAAACTGTTGCAGTTGTTGTTGCATAGTCTGTAACAGTATTAAAGATTATTTAAAATGCTAGTAGACTGTTGTGCTGAAGATTGTAAAGCTTGAAAAGGAATTACACGTTCATGGCGTTGTACCTCAGATCTATTATATAGGTGGAAGAGGAAGAGCTGAGAAGCGACGCGGTTAATCTTTCAATAATCCCTAAGTTATTTACTAGTTACAGAGATATGCTATAATATTGAAACTCTTTGTTGCTTAGAAGTTACAGAGCTATGCAATGATATTGAAATCTGTGAACTGAGTTTTGTGTACAGTCTTGCAGTGCGAGATATTTAGCGTATATATTAAGTGCGCTTACTTTAGTTTCATGTGTATATGTATATATGATAGATGCATCACGTTTAGTCGTACTGTTTTAGTGACATGCGCGGCCGGCCGATCTGGGCTGCGGCGCGCTATATGTATATTATAAGATTTCGCTTATGCGCACAGAAGACAGGTGTGTCAAGAGGCGCGAAGAATTATGCTGACTAGAGAAGTTTGAATTCGAGTGTGTTCGCTGTAGTAGTGTGGCTGACTAGTTGAGTTGTAATCGAATTGAGTTCTGTCTGTTTGTTTCTTATTAAACTAGAAGATATTAAACTGTGTTGCTGATTAATTCAGGTTATACTTATACGTAGAATTAGTGTTCAAAAGGTGAACGTTAAATAGGCGTTAAGTAGAAAGAGAACAAGGATTTAATCAGAAGGATTGTCAACGGAAGGATTGGGTTGACATTATTGGTGGCAGCGTCGGTGTGGATAAAAACTCACGGTGGAATAGCGTCGGTGTGGATAAAAACTCACGGTGGAATAGCGTCGGTGTGGATAAATACTCACGGTGGAATAAATACTCACGGTGGATTAAAATTCACAAAATTCACGTTATCACCTCCTTCGGCGGATAGAAGAATCTACGACGGTGATAGAAGAATTTACAACGGTGTTAGAAGAATCTACGACGGTGTTAGAAGAATCTACGCGTTGTGTGCTGTGTGACGTGTCTACGATATCAACGACGGTGGAACACGAGAAACGGTATAAAAAATTTCGTTGTTTTCCACGAACAAATATAAAAGAAATCCCGTTTGTTTATCGATTCACACACCAAGAAAAACCGTGACTTCTTTGAAAAGAGAAATCACCAAAGTAAACAAGTAAGATGGAGAAACTAAGTGCTGAAAGACAAGCAGATATTAAGAAGATGTCTACGGAAAGGCTAAAACAGCGTTTGTTGAAAGCCGGTTTTAAAGAAGAACAATTAGAAGGTATGTCACGTGGTGACATGATGCAGGAACTCGCCGATGTGTGGGTTAAAGAAGAAGTCGAAGAAGAAGGTGCCGTTGGCGGTGCCGTAGAAAAGGCTATTGAAAAACCTCCTGCGCCTATGTCTATGGAGATGTTGATGCAGTGGATGATGATGACGAGACAAGAAGAGAAAGAACTGAGACAAGAAGAGAAAGATAGAGAGGAGAGACGAAGACAAGAAGAGAAAGAGCTGAGACAAGAAGCAGAACGTGTAAGACAAGACGATTTGCGCTTGCAGAGAGAGAAAGAAGAGAAAGCAGAACGTCTTCAGAGAGAGAAAGAAGAGAAAGAATTGCGCTTGCAAAGAGAGAAAGAAGAGAAGGCAGAATTTGCAAGGCAAGAAGAATTGCGCTTGCAGAGAGAGAAAGAAGAGAAAGCGGAACTTGCAAGGCAAGAGGAATTGCGCCTGCAGAGAGAGAGAGAAGATAAAGCAGAACAAGTGCGTAAGGCAGAACTGGAATTGCAAAAGCATCAGTTTGAGATTCAATTAGAACAGTTGAAACGAGATAGGGAAGATGCTGAAAGAAGAAGACTGGAGCAGATGATTGAATTTGAAAGAGCTAGAAAAAGTGATGAAGAGGTTCGTCAGCAACAGATTGAAGCAAAGAGAATGCGTGAAGAAGAAAAAGAAAAAGCGCGAACGTTAGAGTTGGAACGTGCAGAACAGATCAGACAAGAAGAACTCAAATTTCAGAAAGAAAGTTTGGAAAAGGCAGAGACAGAAAGACAAGAACGTCTGAAACTGGAGAAATCAAAATTGACATTGAAAGAAACGCAAATGAGAGAAGAACGGGAAGCAGAAAGAAGGAAACAGCAAGAAAGTGAAACTTTGGTGTCAAAAATTAAGAAAATAGGTGATGCAATGAAGCATGTATTGCCTCAAATGCCAACTGATATGATGGAGGTGCCATTATATTTTGAAACAGTCGAGAACGCGTTTCGTAGTTTTGCTGTGGAAAAGCCGTTTTGGGTTAAATTATTACTACCATTGATGACGCCGAAAGCTCGAACCGTTCTGAATAGATTGTCATACGATGATCTAGACAATTATGATAGAGTCAAGCAGCACTTATTAAAAGAATTTAAATTGACCTCCAGAGAATACAGAGCCAGATTTGTGGATGCTAAGAAGACGACAGAAGAGACTTATACGATGTTTACGGCAAGACTGAAGAACTTGCTAAACTATTACGTGAGAAGTCGAAACGTGAACAGAGAGTATGATACGCTCTTTGATTTGCTGGTAGCGGATAAGCTGAAAGAATGTTTACCGCCAGGTCCACTACAGTTTGTATTGTCGAAGGAAGGAACTGACTGTCTCCAAGCTAGTGCAGTGGCAGACCTAGCAGACATTCATGTAAACAATCGAATTGGGTTTGCGATCCCAAATATAAACAGTTATCCTTCTCAACGTTCCGTAAACCAAAGCCAGAGTGGAAAGTGGAAAAGTAATCCAGAAACAGGGAATCAGTTCAAAGGTAAAGAAGTCAAGGCTAATGTCCCTGTACCCAATGAGACCAGAGAAGTGACGTTTGGTCGTCAGGGATTTAACAAATCGTCAGCGCCGTTTGCCAAGAGGGAAGGCAACACATCGTTTACGCAGTATAAGAGATATGAAGGCAATGAACAACGAGGTATGGTGGTGAAGCGTTGTCACAACTGTGGTTCAGACAAACATTTGGTTAAATTTTGTCCAGTTCCAGTGGCAGCAGCTAAGTCTAGCAGAAATCAAGAACACACAAGGGTGAATTTGATTCAAGTGGTTAGTGATACAGGTAATCAAACCACGGGTCAAGAAAACCAAGAGACTGAAGTAAAGTCAGTAATGAAATGTGGTATTCAAAAAGAAATTCTATTGGATGCTGAAAGTCAGAGAGAAGTCATAGGAAAAGATGACAGTCGAATATTGAAGAAATCGTTCTTGCAATATGTCGAGGTTGAAATTCGTGGAGTAGACGGTAAAGAGCCAGTGAAAGTCAAAGCACTGAGCGACTCGGGAGCAGAAATTCCGGTGATTAGTGAAGAATTACTGGAAGGCATGAAGGTGGAACAAATGGGAAAAGTGAATTTGCAATGTGTGGCAGGAGATGCCATTCCTGCGAAGTTAGTGAAAGTCGATGTTAGACTGTGTGGTAGTGACGTGGAAGAAGAGGGATTTCCGCGTAAAATCCAGTGTTCACTTACACCTTATGTCACCTTGATGTGTGCTAGTATTGCAAAGATGGGCAGTACAGAAAGATTCTTGTTGCATCCAGAGATAATTGCCGAATTAAAAGCCGTACCACAGATGAAAGTTAAAACGATACAAGGAGATGTGAGTGTACGAGCAAATGTAATGACGAGAGCGCAGAGTCGGAAACAGGAAATGGTAGCTGTTGATGAGAAGAGTGAAACTGAAAGTTCAAGTGATGAGGAAAACGAAAGTAATGAGCAACGAAGCTTATCGCGAGATGGTGTAATAGCAGAGATGAACGAGCAAGAGATGGTTGCATGCGAGAATGGCACATTAAATGAAACTGAAGAAGACAATGAATGTGATGTGGGGATAGGAGACTTGTATAGAGATGAAGAGATGGATGAAGAACAAAAGGTGCAGATTGCCGATTCGAAGAAGTTCGAAGAGCAACAGAGAAAGGATGAATCGTTGAAGCCGTGGTGGAAGTTAGCACAAGAGAAAGAATCTGAATTCTGTGTGATCAACGGTTTATTGCATAAGAAATATCAGATATTAGACCAGACGATATATCAACTAGTGTTACCAAAAGAGAGACGAATAAAAGTGATGGAATTGGCGCATGAGTCGGTATTTGGAGGACATCTAGGAGAAGAGAAAACAAGAGAACGAATAAAATTATCTTTTGTATGGCCAAAGATGAGAAGAGACATTGTGAAATTTTGTAAGTCTTGCGAGAAGTGTCAACTAAAGGCAAGGAGTCTGGTGATGGATAGAGTGCCTATCACTCCAGTCTCAAGAGAAGAGGTCGCCTTCAGGAAAATGACAAGGGACCTAATAGACAACCCGAGGAAATGGCACAAGAAAATTCCTTTTCACGAAAAGCATTTGAAAGAACTCAAAGAAACTACGGAGAAAGCATTATTGTTTGCAGAATCTTACTCTCAAGAAAAGCAATTACAATACACAAATCAGTATTACAAGAGAGCAAGGCACAAAGGAATTTGCAGCATATCGAATTCCTTTGATTTATCGAGCAGAAGTGGAACGTCAGATCAAAGAAATGTTAAAAACAAACATTATCAAACCATCATCGAGCAGAATGGCAAGCCCTTTGGTTATTGTTAAAAAGAAAGACGGATCTTTGAGACTTGCCTGTGACTACAGATACATTAACTCATTCACAGTGGATTGTAAATATCCGATGCCGATTGTCAGAGACGTTTTGAACAAAGTTGGAAAGTCTAATGTGATTTCTATTTTGGACTGTCGAAGTGCTTATTGGACTTGTCCTGTAAAACAATCTGATCAATGGAAGACAGCTTTTGTAACACATAATGGACTGTATGAATTTACTCGTGTTCCTTTTGGAATGATAAATTCAGGCCGAACTTTTGTTAAGGCGATAAATTTAGTTTTACAGCCTATAAGTGACTTTGCAGAACCGTATGTTGATGACATTGCTGTGCATTCTGACAGTTGGAAAGTTCACTTGCAGCATCTAGATGCATTTTTGATGCAAATGAGATTGCATAACGTTACTTTGAATTTGAAAAAATGCATATTTGGTAAGAGTGAGGTAAGGTTTATCGGTCATGTGGTTGGGTCTGGTAAGATAAAGATGAATCCAGACAGAATTGAAAGTTTGACTAATTTGAAGATCCCAGAAACTAAGAAGCAAGTTAAGCAACTGCTTGGATTTTTTAATTATTACAGACAGTTTATTAAGGACTTTGCACAGATTGCGAAACCTTTATCTGATTTAACTAGTAAACGTGTTTCTGATAAGATTGATTGGACTGTTGAACATCAGCAAGCATTTGATTTACTTAAAGAGGCTGTGCGATCCAAAGTAGTGTTATATGTTTTTGAAGTGGGAAAACCATTCAATTTGTACTGCGATAGTAGTGACTTTGCAGTCGGTGCTGTTTTAACACAGATGGACGACAAGGGAATAGAACGCCCTGTGTCATTTATCAGTCAGAAATTAACTGATACCCAGAAGAGATGGGCTACTGTGGAAAAGGAAGCCTATGCTATTGTTTGGGCTGTAAACAAGTTAAAAGAAATTATAATTGGATCAAAAATTTTCATTTTTACTGATCACAATCCTCTTACATACTTGACTGAGTCAATGTCTAAGTCTGCTAAACTTGTGCGTTGGGCGTTAGCCTTACAAACTTTTGATGTTGAGGTGAAGTACAAGAAGGGCAGATTGAATGTTATTGCTGATTGTTTGTCAAGGTTATAAGTAATCGTAAGACTGTTCATTAATTAGTTAGATATATATATATGTTTCATGTATTTTGGTAATTTCGCAGATTTTGAAATTTAATTTGCTCAATTCCAGAAAAAGGAAGGAGGTAATGTGAACTGAGTTTTGTGTACAGTCTTGCAGTGCGAGATATTTAGCGTATATATTAAGTGCGCTTACTTTAGTTTCATGTGTATATGTATATATGATAGATGCATCACGTTTAGTCGTACTGTTTTAGTGACATGCGCGGCCGGCCGATCTGGGCTGCGGCGCGCTATATGTATATTATAAGATTTCGCTTATGCGCACAGAAGACAGGTGTGTCAAGAGGCGCGAAGAATTATGCTGACTAGAGAAGTTTGAATTCGAGTGTGTTCGCTGTAGTAGTGTGGCTGACTAGTTGAGTTGTAATCGAATTGAGTTCTGTCTGTTTGTTTCTTATTAAACTAGAAGATATTAAACTGTGTTGCTGATTAATTCAGGTTATACTTATACGTAGAATTAGTGTTCAAAAGGTGAACGTTAAATAGGCGTTAAGTAGAAAGAGAACAAGGATTTAATCAGAAGGATTGTCAACGGAAGGATTGGGTTGACAAAATTCTTTAAATATTATTTTGACGTCCTTTACTCTTTCAAAAAATATATTTTACTCAGTAGTTTTACAGAGCTCTATGCTATGGTTGTGAAATCCTTTAAATATTATATTGACGTTCCGCATAAATGATAAATTTGTAAAATTTCTTATCTTAGAAGGCTCGGCTTATCGGAAGTTTATGAGTAACTGTTTATATGTCGTTATATTACATACATGCCCATTGCCCATATATAGGCCATATATACGAGTCTACTCATGCCTTATAATTTGGAAGAAGCATATGCGTCAAATGGGAATTCTGTAGATAGTTTTTAAATGGCATTCAGACAAATTAGGCTAGGCCTACCATGACATTTGACCATTTATTTTGAACCATTTGGATGCTCTGTCCATTCAATAACTATTTTCCTTCAGTAGTCTTGTTGAGCAGTAGGCCTACGACTGGGTTATAGAAACCGATTTGTAGGAATTAATTATTCTTTGGATCAGTTCACTTTAAAGAGAAGAACTCGCTGAAATCGCGACTGATGGAATGCTCAACATGCAGAGCTAGACTTGGACTGCTTTTGGATAGGGCCTATTGGTCGAACAGGAATATCCATCTCTTGCTCAGATAGAGTTGTGAATCCTAATGCAGTTTTCGACTATAATTACCTATGCGAGTTCGAATTTTCTGCCACGACTGCCACAAAATCAAACAGCGAGAACGACTCTTGTCTGTTGAGGACGAATTATTACGAATTATTATCTGTGATTCATCAGAGAATTAAACTATTACGCCGAGGCCATCAGGCACAAATTTTACACTAAACTTGATGAAAGTTAAGCTTACTTGCAGCGAAGCGTTTCTATTACACTGTTGAAGAATATTTTAATATTCTATCCATCTGTCGAAAATAGTTGCTTGCGAAATACAATAAAAATGCTGTTGTTCAGAGGCATTGTTTTTGTGCACTACACGAGTGCTAAAGTATATACTTGAAATGTGATATTATAGCCTACACCAGCTGTCGCGTGAGGAGATCGACGACAACGACGAGATGTCATATTCATCATGATGTAATCGTCTTTGCCGGTCGAGATAGGACGATGACGGACGAAAGCCAGGCTCCACTGGGTCAACAATGAAGGCAGCGAGACCGAGGTGTAATCGGACACCACACAGCCAAGGTGTAATAGGACACCTCGCGGCTATGATGTAACCAGATACCGCCCGCGCTGCAGGCGAGCGACGACCCGCGTCTCGAGGAGCAATCTGACACTAATTGACGATAGCTTGACGTGGGGAGGGGGGCTGACTGATGCACGCTGGAGTTCCTACTTAACAGAAGGGAACGGAGAACATGGGACTTGTACTGCTGACGAACGCGACGTGTGAACATCGGTCGAGCGAGAAACATCGGGAGGAACGACCAGCGGGGCGGCAGAGTATTAGTCCGTCAGATTCAGAGACTGACGCGAAAGAACGATCTGTAGTTAGGCTGTACGAAGCAACATTTGAGATAATCCGATTTAATATCTAAACGCTTTAATACTACGTGGAAGTTCCCGTAGAGTTAGTGTATATATATATTTGTTTCTTTAATTAAATTCATTTATTAATTAAACAAAGTTCGTCGTGAATCTTCTATAGAAAAGTTAGGCACGTTAAATAAAAGTGCAAGTAAAAGAACAAGCAATCGAGGGTCGACATCAACACACGGCAAACACACGACAGGGCGACCTCCGATTGCGACATTGGCGCAGCCGACAGGATTTTCAACTGAAGACGTCACGACGAAGAGCGGAACCGGAAACGGAAAGAGGAATCTCAACAGATCAGGACCAGCGGTGAATACAACCCTTCGCAACTGGAGAAATCGAGTGCCGGACTCCGAAGACGAAGGACTCGAAGGAACCGACAGCAACAGGCAAGGACGAGGAACAAGAGCGCCAACGGACGACCGACCATCGCTAGCAACGACGGACGGGAGTGGCAACGGAGGACAGCGGATCAGCCAAGATACCAAAAGACGGAACACGCTCGACGTATCAGAGGGTAAGTCCTTACTGGTAGTCGTGGTAATCTGTGAGGTTGCGGTTGAGGTCTGGATGAGGATTGGTGTGCGAATAGCCGAGGCTTTTGCGTAGCTCCTTTTGCTCAGTTCTGTTCTTGTTGTATTTTTGGTAGAATTTTAGGACGTTGTTTTCTTTGATTTCTGACCAACGGTGACTCTCCTCTAACTTACTTATCTTTTTCTATTAGTGAGCGGACTGTTGGAAGATGGATAAGTTGTCGGCATGGAAAAGAATGATGGTGCGGAACATACCCCATCACAGACTAGTCGCATATCTGATAAAGATGGGACTAGGAGAGGAGGAGTGGGATCCCATGAATATGAACCAGCTCCGAGAGGCTAGCGCTGAAATAATTGTTTCTGGACGGGAGGCCCCGCCAGAAGTAAGTGAGGAAGTAAGCGCAGGTAGCCTAGATAGCATTATTAACACGACAGTGCAGAGGCAGCTAGTCGAACTCAAACGACTAAAATACGAGAGAAAGGAAGTGGAGAGAGCGGAGAAGAGAAAAGAAGAGGAGGAGGAAAGGCAGAGAAGGATCGAAGAAGAGAGAGAGAGGAGACTAGAAGAGGAAGAAGAAAGGCAGAGAAGAGAAGCGAGAGAGGAAGCGGAGAAACTGAGGAAAGAAGAAAAAGGGGAAACGGAGAAGCAGAGGAGAGAAGAGAGAGAGGAAGCGGAGAAGAGACTCAGGCTGCTTGAGGAGAGAGCGGAGAGGAGAAAGGAAGAGAAGGAGGAAAGGCAGAGAAGGATCGAAGAAGAGAGAGAGAGGAGACTAAAAGAGAAAAGAGAGAGACTCAGGCTCCTTGGGGAGACGCAGGCTGAGAAGCTCAGGATAAGTAGAGAGGAGAGCAGGCTGCTTGAGGAGAAGCGGGCTGAGAGATTAAGGTTTCAGGAGAAGTTGAGGAAAGAAGAAAAGGAGGAAACAGAGAGACTCAGAATGCTAGAGGAAAAGCAGGCTGAGAAGCTCAGGCTTCAGGAGAAGAAGCAGAGGAGAGAAGAAAAAGAGGAAGCAGAGAAATTAAGGCTTCAGGAGGAGAAACGGAGGAGAGAAGAAAAGGAGGAAACAGAGAGACTCAGAATGCTAGAGGAAAAGCAGGCTGAGAAGCTCAGGCTTCAGGAGGAGAAGCAGAGGAGAGAAGGGAAAGAGGAAGCAGAAAAATTAAGACTTCAGGAGGAGACTTATGTAAGAGAGTACATGAAAGTGTATATTACAGGGCTCCCTGTGACATCGTCTATAATAGATAGCGGGGCCGAATACAATTGTGCGCGAGCAGAACTAATCAGGCCGCTCAACCTACCTGTGGTCAAGCAGATAGAGGTGAAGGGGCTGAACGGTCAATCAATGATTGTGGACGTGGTGCGGCTGAGACTAAAGGGGTCTCAGGCCGGCGAGGACAGCGAGGGGGAGGTAAATTACGCCCCTGATGTTCGGATATGGGCGGCACTCATTAAAGACCTTAATGAACCGTTAATTATCACGCCCACTACAGCCGACTTGCTGCGCGAGACAGCGTTGTATTCGAGTCACGCGGCCAACGCTCCTGAAATAGACCAAATTTCAGAAGCGCAGGCGGTCGCAAGGACTGAGACGAGTGAGGAAGAGGAGAGAGGGGAGGAGGTAGAGGGACTTAGGACGCTGATAGGCGAGGATTACTTCACGGTCGCTCAAGCAGACAGTGGGAGTGTAGGAGAAATCGGTCCCGAAGAAACGGATAATGAAGAGCTATTCTTCAATCCTGAGATACCACCCCCACCCAAGGAAGACACAATAGTAGGCAGAAACAAGATGGCTGCTGAACAAGCACAATGTTCGACACTAGCACCATTCTTGGCCCACGGGAAGATTGGGGCGAAGAGCTTCTTCACTGAAGACAATTTGCCCTTTCATAAAGACAAAATAGCTGGGCATTCTGTAAAACAACTGTGCTTGCCTAAAGAGAGAATAGACAAAGGCATCATCCAATCACCGGAAGCGCGAGGAGCAAAGAAGGAGGGCCAATGGCAAGGCCCGGCCATCATCGCTCAGGTGAAATCGCCCTACGTGGAAATCGTGGAAATAGGGGGCAAAAGCCGCTTACTACACGCAAATCGGATTCGCAAATATAACGAAAGAATACAGCAAGCATTGATTAATAATTGCTCCATTCTGTTCGAGAAGGACGAAGACTTCGGTCACGGGGAAGCGGTGGGTAGCTTCGTCACGAGGCAGACAAGGCCCAGTGCACAAGTAGACCCTATTGCCGTTGCACACTTAACGGTACCCGAGCGGAAACAGCTGTTTAGTCTGTTAGACAGATTTCCAGATGTGTTCTCGGACAAACCAGGTTTCTGTCCCGTCCTAGAACACACAATCACTGTTAGCGCGGAGTTCAGGCCGAAGAGTTTGCGAGCCTATAAGGTGCCGGAACTGCTCAAACCGGAGATGGAGAAGCAGATCCGCGAACTTTTGGCCCTAGGTATCATCACTCCCTCACATAGCGAAATGGCTAGTCCCGTTGTGTGCGTTGTGAAAAAGGGAGGTCAAGGCGGTTTAAGACTGGCCATTGACTACCGATATGTAAACAAGTTCTCGGCGGGTGACGCATACCCCACCCCCGACATCCAGGAAGTGTTACAGAAGGTAGGAAGTGCAAACTTCATATCCTGCTTTGACGCACGTCAAGGATACTACCAGATTGGACTCCACAAGGACTCTCGTTGGTTATCAGCCTTCGTATGTGACGCTGGCCTATTTGAGTTCGTACGACTGCCCTTTGGTTTAAAGTCAGCCTCAAATTCTTTTATCCGATGCATGTCAAAGGTCCTTCATCCCATTCGCGACTTCACTGAGACGTTTGTGGATGACATGGCAGTACACTCGATGACGTGGCCGGATCACATGAAACACCTAGAGAAATACTTAATGACTATTCAACAGTCGGGTCTGACCCTTAACATTAAGAAGAGTTCGTTTGCTAGGCGACAAACAACGTTTGTAGGTCACCTGATCGGATCAGGGAGCATTGAACCGGATCCTATGAAAATCGCAGGGCTAGGGAAAATCCCTCAACCCGAGTCCAAAAAGGACATACGGAGATTAATTGGCTTCTTCAGTTATTTTAGGAACTTCATCCCTAACCTGGCTGAGACAGCCAGAATTCTCACTGACTTGACCCAGAAATCGGTGCCTGCTAAGATACCCTGGCGAATTGAACATCAAAATGCGCTAGATAAACTTACGCACGATTTGAATAACGCTGTATGTTTGCAGACAATTGACTACGGCAGAGAGTTTGGTTTATCGACTGACGCTTCAGACAAAGCAGTCGGTTGCTGCTTATTCCAAATTCAAGACGATGGAACAGAACGGCCAATATGTTTCGCCAGTTCTAAATTAGATGCTACGCAAGCGCGTTGGTCCACTGTGGAACGCGAAGCGTATGCTGTAATCTTTGCGTTGAAGAAGTTTAGGAATTGGATTTTTATGTCAAGGACCACCCTCTATTCTGATCACAATCCCTTGACTTTCCTAACTGCTTCTACGCCCACAAGTGCTAAACTTGCGAGATGGACTCTGGCACTCCAGGACTTTGATATCGCTTTTAAATATCGACCTGGGGCGCTAAATATTCCCGCTGATCTTTTGTCCAGACTATGATTGAGGAAGAAGGCGGACTACCATGTAAGGCACCGCGACAACTGTAAATATATTTCTAACTGTGCTGATATTTTGTATTTTCATGGGAACGACGAGGACATGGTCTGGAGGAAATCGATGGAGGGAACGACATCATTCTCAGTCGGGAGGCGAACCAATGACTGGCTTTGTCCTCCCCCGGGAAGGGAGGTGTCGCGTGAGGAGATCGACGACAACGACGAGATGTCATATTCATCATGATGTAATCGTCGTTGCCGGTCGAGATAGGACGATGACGGACGAAAGCCAGGCTCCACTGGGTCAACAATGAAGGCAGCGAGACCGAGGTGTAATCGGACACCACACAGCCAAGGTGTAATAGGACACCTCGCGGCTATGATGTAACCAGACACCGCCCGCGCTGCAGGCGAGCGACGACCCGCGTCTCGAGGAGCAATCTGACACTAATTGACGATAGCTTGACGTGGGGAGGGGGGCTGACTGATGCACGCTGGAGTTCCTACTTAACAGAAGGGAACGGAGAACACGGGACTTGTACTGCTGACGAACGCGACGTGTGAACATCGGTCGA
>OY744617.1:25158688-25171188 GCA_963556255.1 Allolobophora icterica
AAATTCTGTGTTTGTCCTGCTACTGTAGGACAAACACAGAATTTATTCTGACAGTCCCTTATTCTGACATCAGTCGGGCCCCCTCTAATCGGTGGACCAATGCTAAAGCATATTGAGCATACTGTGCATACATGGTTAATCCGGCCCTGTCTGTAGTATGAAAAGGCGATCATGAACATGAGTGAGATTCGGTGATTTATTCAGCTGAGAACCAATTTATGATGCGCTTGAGTACTACTCACTGATGATTACTACTCACGGATGTTACCCTAATGGCTTGTGTTTCAACAAATAGTGATAAGGATCAGAAAGTTATGTTCACTTCCACAGTATGAAACCGTGCTTAGGGTCCAGTGCTATTGCGTAAATACCAGATTTCTATGACTTTTCAAAAAGTAACGAGGAGAATTCCACGACACTAAGTGATTGCTAAGACACTGTGTAAAAAAATCACCTTCCTGAAAAGTAGCATGAACTCAAGAGGTCTGTATGCAATGCACATTGCATACATGCTTCCGTTACTAAGAAGCCACGGATGCTAGACTCCAATTCGCTGCGGTGGTGACTTTGAACGGACGACACGGTGTAACACAAGGAATTGAACCTCTTCTTCTGCTACTACGGACACTGATCGGGTTGTCTGAAATTTTATTTAAACTTGTACAATTGCATATAAATTGCGGATATAGAATAATTTATTAGATAAAGTCTCAAATTATTAATGAAGATATTTCCAGTAGCTGTAACAATGCATTTTGTGACAAAGAATACTAAGGCGCTGAATTCGGGATTCGGCTGTGCTGATGGAAAAATGAATCTCTTATCAAACCTTTTACTACGTTTTATAGCGACGAGACCGCTATACAATGTTAGAGTGAGCCACCCTAGCACATGCGTGGCGCTATTTGCACTACTAACATGAGGATAAAGAAGTCTGTTCACACAATAATAATAAGTACAACAATTTCTATGACCTTGCCGTTACAAGGGGCCTCGCAACCAAATAAGCAGAATACGCCTTCGAAAACAGATGAATCTTAAGTTTGGATTTGAAGGACTCTACTGAGTTCGCAGATAGAATCATTTATTAGATAATCGCGGAAAGAAGACAGTTCTGTTATCTGGGACCGAAAACACAAGGTCGTCAAAACGAGTCCTCATCCTTCGTACACGTAGATCAATCATCCTTCTCTAACGATCTCAGACGAATGCGTCTCGGTGCAATAGTCTCTCGAGTACCCAAGCGCGGCTCCGTGAAGTGACTTCAACTCGAGTAGATAAAGCTTAAACGGGTTACAGGACAGGCAGCCAATGCAGGACGAGACACAAGACCTTAAATGAATTCTTAACTTCAGTTGACGTATTAAACTCGTTTCAAAGATTTCGAATCAAATGTGGTATTAAAAAATCAACTAATATTAACAATAATAAATACCATTCATGCATAGGCCTACACTTACATACATACAACTTAAATGATATCTCTTTTCTTACATCAATTTATATCCCTACCTAACCCTGTGACTAGCGAGCTATTGGATCTAGACTTAATTAGGGGCCTGGTAGGTGTCTGAATTTCAACCCGTGTGGTCGATTCGCCGTGGCATTGCATGCCTCTTTCGATGGGAGATTTCGCTATAAAGAATGCAATAATGCTTAGAAGAATGGCAAGAAGAATGCAAAAAGAAATGCGAAAAAGAATGTGGAAGTAGAAGAAAAATGTGGAAGAAATAGAAGAATGTGGAAGAAGTAGATATGGGCGGGGATCCAGAGGAGGAGGACCTTTAACAGTGAGGGGGAAACGGTATACAGTTGTTACCCCCGATTTTTAAAGAAACTTCTTGATTGCTATTTTTGCTAAATAAGCCTAATTGCCAAGTGGAAACTACCACTGAGACCAGGAGACACGTTGCCACCAACAACTAACAAAAATTAATAAGTTTTGTTTATTATTATTGTTTATATTGTTTCGCACTCATTCATTCATTCGTCATAGATTTATATGGCGCCTCTTCAAGAGAACTACTGTAACCAGCTAATAAAAATCAATTAACTTTAGATTTGAATTAGTTTGCATATGATTATACAATTCGATGAAAATATATATCTACATGCTGTAACAAAGTGCCTGCCCCTTGCTTTTTAAACGCATTTTTCGTACACAAAATACAGGTAAAAAAGAAATGTTGACCCAGTACAAAGGGGATGCCACCCGTCAAACAAGATCGCAGCCTCTGGAAGTAGAAGAATGTGGAAGAAGTAGAAGAATGTGGAAGAAGTAGAAGAATGTGGAAGAAGAAGAAGGTGACCATGACGAAGAAGAAGACGAAGAAGAAGATCAAGTGGCCTATAGTATGAATTGTTAACAGCATCACTTTTCTGAGCGCTGCCACACAAGGGCAGATTGCCAGTCTCCTCCCTTGCAACCCGGTCTTCTCACCGACATTCTACAGTTTATGGGGCCTGTATAAACACTGTGTCCGGGAAAAAAGGACCCCATGGGGCAGAGGCGCGTTTACAGAAAACGGGGCCATAGGCGCAAACATTTTTAGGGGCCCTTCTGAACTTGTAGACTGAAAGTCTGAGACTCTGGTTGTGTTAAACCTACATGTGCAAAAACCCATGAAGTTCAACTTGAAGCCGTTTTTGCGAATGTTATTGACGTTGTAATTCTAATTAGTTATAGAAACTATTTTCAAGGAATGTGAAGTTATTTGATTTAATGATTTTAGTAAACAACGCAATAATATTTATAATTGTATAGTGTACAGTACACGTTTGTGTGCAATATTATATAATGTAAAAATAGAATTGGTGTTACTTTTTTAACAACTAGTCATAAACAAAGTAACAGAAACAGAAGAGAAAGTTTAAATTGCAAAAACATGCGAATGCAGAATTCAACAAATTCTATTCACCGCTTACAGCAGGCCTTTCTTTCTGCATTTGAGCCTAGCAAAATTATCAATTTGTTGGTCAAAGTTTGCCTTCTTTGTTTTGAGCAGATTCTATGCAGAGCAAAGCTAAATTACCTAGCCGATCTTGATCTGATATAGTTATCACTCTTTTAAGTACAGAAAACGATCGTTCTCCAGAAGCATTACTTATTGGTATCGTAAGGTAAATAGGGCCTACGCAAAATTGTTTCCACATTTGGAAATGTGGATTGTAGACCACGTAACACAAGCTGATACATATCGATGGGATTTGTGATGTTTTCATTTTCACAATATTAATGAAAGTTTCAATTACATTTAAAAACTAAAAATTACGGAATAATCAGACTTAAACATTCAACACGTAAACTGCAGCTGCAGCTGTAGACGGCCGTTGCTGCTTGTTACTAACAAATTTGATGTTATTTTGCGCAAAGTCAAAATGAATTATTAGCCCAAATGAACAAAACAATTATAAATTACAATAATATATTTTAATGTGAATGCTAAGCTGTAAAAAATAGAAAATAGGTTATATTTTTTTAAAAGTCAAAATTCACATGCCATTTTTATAATTGAAAAAAACATTTTCCTTCTTTTGGGGCCCCAGATTTGGGGGCCCTAGGCGCGCGCCTAGTGCGCCTACAGGTAAACCCGCCTCTGTCTTAGGGTAATATGAAAATAACTAGTTAATATTCATCGATGTTTAAAATTCCAAAAGCGTTTTAATCCTCACACAATAATACAACCATAAGGGGTCCTTTTTTCCTGGACACAGTGTATAATATATAGGCCCTACGTGTATCACTGCACGTGTATGTATTCGTTTAAGACTTGCAAATATGTATGTATGTCTTAATATACTTAAGATATGCCTCTATGTACCTCTCAAGTGCCAGCTAACTGGAACAAGCAGTTAAATACACAGTTGAGCTCTAGCGACTGAAACTGAAGCTTGTATAAATGTTCATTTTCAGCCTTTCCATGTTTAAATTATCGTTTATATGCGCAGTGCATAATGACCAAAGTCAAGCTAGTGCTAAGATCAAAAATCCAACTTTCAGTTGGGCTGTTAATGGTAAAGACATTCTCTGTTTTACGCCAGTCATTAATCCCGATTCAGTGCCCAGTTTCATTGTATACTTTGTTCCACAGTCTTGGGCTCTTCTTAGACACAGAGATTGGTCTATGTGCACTTGCAGTGATCAATTATGTTCGGTTGTGTGCAGCTATGTACCTGACCAAGTATAATTCCGAAGTATAATTTTACTTGATAGAACTCCCAGAGGTGCGTTTACGCTATAGGCGCACTAGGCGCGGCGGCGCGCGCCTAGGGCCCCAAATCTAGGAGGGCCCCAAACGATGGAAAATATTTTTACAATTATAGAATTATCCAATACAATTTGGGATGAATTTATCACACTAATGGAGACTTAAGTAATTTAAGAGCTCAATATAAGTTATTCAAGAAGTAAACATGGCCACGTATTTCGCGTTGATTGTTGATTCACCACCCAATGTCAGTTTTTTTTACTAAAATCATTAAATCAAATAACTTCACATTCCTTGAAAATAGTTTCTATAACTAATCATAATTACAGTGACAGTGTCAATTACACTCACAAAAACGGCTTCAAGTTCAACTTTGTGGGTTTTGCATAGCAACACATGTTTGGCTAAACATCCCCATAGTCTCAGACTCTCAGTCTACAAGTTCAGAAGCGACCCCAAAGAAAACGTTTGCGCCTAGGGTCCAGTTTTCTGTAAGCGCGCCTCTGAGAACTCCTATTTATAATCATAACCATAACCATAAATTTTATTGATTCCATCAAATGCAGAACAAGAAGTGTGAAACAAGCATAAATTCAGCAGATGAGGAAAACAATAGGAATAGAAAACCCTAAAGGGAACAAGTCCCAAATAGCAGGGCCACCCAGTCATCATATATACTGCACAAGTGGCAGAAATTTACATAATATACAAGTATTGTATTCTTTTTAAATCTATAACAAACCTTAACTAGTTAACTAATATGCACACACAGGATTAGCATGTCGTAGTGCAGTCAATCAAGTAAGCACGCAGTCTACGTTCAAATAGGTTAAAATTGATCAATGCAATAAACAGAATTATATATATTATATTATATATCACTTGACACTTGACACTTGTTTATTTGGTAACCAAACTTATACAGATACAGATCTACAGCAGAAACACGCACTATTATATTCCAAAGTCTGGCTACACAGGAGGCCCAAAAGGGGTCAAATGACCCCGCTACCAGGGCCACCTGGGTAGTAGTACAGTAAGTGAAAACCAGTCAATCATCCATCATTCTTAACTCAGTACTTAATTAAAGCCTGTAGGTATAATTATCATTATACAATGTTTTCATTGGTCTTAACAAATACCGCTACTTAACTAACGCCAAGATAACATAACCTGTGATCAATCCTGTGAACATTTATAATAATTCAGTGGAATAAATTTTTAGAGAAGACCTCAGCTTATTCATAAGCAGTCACCTACATACATATTTTCATGCTAGAGTAGCACATATGCAGATATACATACTTATACCAACTTGTACCCAAGCACATCAACCTACTTATACACCTGAAAGCACTCATACCTTTTCACAGCCCTACATATATGCATATATGCATGCGTGTCAACAAACATACATACACTGTCACATACATACACTCACCACGCATACAAACACTTAAACATACATATATAGAAACATACAGATTAGCACAAGTCCACACACCATCCCATATACATACATACTCAAATACCAAATTGATTACACAATCTGCAGAGGAGTAAATTTATCCCTTCTGTAAAAATCATTAATTCATAAAATGTGTCGTGTCAGTACATCCGTATGATGTATTAAACAGTGCATTAAATATGCAATAAGATAGAAGCTACCCAATGAAATCCTTAAGAGATTATCTAATACAATTGAGAAGTAAAATACTTCATTATAATTATTGAAAAAATAAATCATATCAATGCATCAGTAAATTAGGTAATATCCATGCATTCACAGTAGGCTACATCATTGCATTCCTAGGACAGGTTGCGACAACACAATCATTAAACCAGCTATACCAGCTATACAAAATTAAAAAATATACAATACATCAATTTAGCATGTTATACCAATGTCTCAACAGTGCAGTTTTAACAGAGTGTCTATGAATCAGACACCAATTTGGACTATTGGAGAGACTACTAACTAGATAGTGAAGCAAATTACACATGTGATAATAAATGAAGGTAGTGTTAATCCGATAACCATAACACTGTCACGTCACTGCATATATGTGCTTTTGAAATGGAATCGACCCATCAAAATATTCTACCGAATCATTCTATTCTACGCAAATTTTCTATTCGAACATGACATCGCAGCCCGAGTGTAAAGTATCTAAACAACGCTGAACACAGAAAGTGGATGCCCTCGCTTTTACAGCGATTCCTCTCAGACGATCCTCATCGAGCTTCGGCCAATATCTGGGTTGACGTCGAAGATACGTTTGGATGAATGCGAGCCCTTAGATTAGCTTCAGTGGTTGTCCGTAGTTGAACAACGAGCCTTTGAATTCTTTGACGATTGCGAACCCTTGGATTAGCTCCAGTGGTTGTCCGTAGTTGAACAACGAGCCTTTGAATTCTTTGACGAATGCGATCCCTTGGATTAGCTCCAGTGGTTGTCCGTAGTTGAACAACGAGCCTTTGAATTCTTTGATGAATGCGATCCCTTGGATTAGCTCCAGTGGTTGTCCGTAGTTGAACAACGAACCTTTGAATTCTTTGAGGAATGCGATCCCTTGGATTAGCTCCAATGAGCCCGTGAGTTCTTTAACGATGACATCGACCCTGGACTAAAATGATCTGTAGACAAAGAATATAGTAAATCGTTGAAAACTAGTATAGCTGTGGTCAATTCATCCAGCAGTTACGTGACTGTTTTATTCCATATGTAATCTATGGTGTTTTTTAATGTTGTCAAAAGTTAGCGGAGATAAGATTTGTCTTTTAAATAGGTTAAGCAGATACGTCCAGCATGTGTTGATTATAGTCCATTTCCATTTCCTTGCTATTACTTCAACTAGTAAGTAGACAAAACTTATCGAAGATGCCTGGTAAAATGGCTATTGATATAATCTAATTCGGTGTGATCTAATCTAATGTAATCTGCTCCCATTTGATTTGAATAATACAATCCAGTCAATTTCATCTATAACCCTGCACACATGAAAGACTCTGAGTTCATGAAAAGCAGGATAAAGTAAAGAGCAAATTGATACAAGTTGTCTGAACCTCCTTTCGATATTAAGCACATCTCGCCAGCACTAAAATCAAAACAAAATAATCTTTGAGATGACTGTTATGCAGTACTTCCTTTGTAGCACCTTGTTCACCCATCTTACTTGATTCGGCGGACTGGATTACCAAAGGACTTTCGGTCGGTAGCAATCTGTGTTCATTTGTGTTTCCCGTTTCTGCATCACCGGTGGATGGACTAAAACGCATCTCGTATGTACAGTAAACCTGTTTTCGGTCAAAGATTTATAGTCAGAATTTAGCATAGAATTTACTGCAACATAAAACAAGCCCCAAAGTTATTTATCAACAGCACAATGTATATCTCGATGTCAGCAGGCATTCCATTCCATTGAATTTAAATGGTTTCGAAATGTAAATGTAGGCTTTACCTGGTTTAGTTGAACAAATTTCCAGAAGCCTTTCATGGATTATACCAAACGAAAGGTGAAGTTTGACCATTTTCATTTGATTAGATGCCCTTAAAGTCACAACTTTACAACAGTTAAAACGGTTCTTCAAAATGTTTTCACCTCAACGACGAGCTGCATTGTTATCACGATCAGATTTTACTGCCCTGCTCGTCAATAAAGTTAGTTACTTGGTTTTTGAATTTTAAGGGTTTAAGGTAGTGTACCTTGGTATTATTGATATACCAGGAATGTTTTGACATACCTTCGACAGACAATGCCATTCAGAGATGGTGGCTACCACTCAATAAGTTAGTTTGAGTGCATTCCTGATAGAAGTAATGACTGGATCACCAAGAAATAGACTCAAACAAAAGCGATACATTTAAACTAAAGAAAGTGAACATAAATAAGTTGATAATCTTTATTACTCAAGACAATCACTCACTCTTGACAATCAGCAGAATTATTTAACAGTTGCTGTAATGTTGACAATACGTTTAGCATCAAAATTAATTGGAAAATTAAACATTAGAATGCAATATAATCAACAGTCATAATTAATCACCCATGGATACAAATATCTTTAGCACTTTTTGCTTTCATGTAAAAATCGGACGATAAAGAGTTTTTAAACAGAAAATTCAAATTCTTTCATGAATAGAAATATTAAGAATAGGCCTACTATTCAGGAAATTTATCGTTTAAAATCTGGAATGCACGGTTGCACTCTTCTGCAACCGCGAATTTGCTCACGTGCCTTCACCTGTAGGCCAATTGGGCCATACTCGTGGAACAGTCTTCCAGTGAACAGACATAAGCTTATCTGTTCAAAAAACATTTCCTGCATATGATGTGGTATCTGCTTCTGCAGGCAACCGATAAGTAAAATTCTGTGCCTCTTTGTCGTCATCTTCTTCTTTTTGTCGTCCAGAATGTTGGTGGTTAGCGAACTTTCAGTGCTTTAGAAGACGGCGTCTTGCAACATAATCGTCACATCTACAACGCAGACTTTAAACAAAATGTCAACTGGTGAAAATATAATTATTTTTACTAGCATCCGTTAAAGGAACTAACTTATGACAAAGTTCTGCTGAAATTTACACAGATTTTGCGTGCGACTGCATCATTCTTGTTGAAATGCAGTAATATTATAGCACCTTAATTTATTTTTTCATTAATTCTCTGACAGTGACGACCACTGTAGAAATTCAAGGCACACTTAAAACAGTCAGTGCACCTCATATATATAGTCAAGCATCCACGACTGATAATGCTTATCTATATTCATCGCGTGCGATCTATAACGTTGTTATTAAGTTTATACATCCTTCGCATGATCTCCATTATAGATTCAATACATAACATCGTGTTCTAAGGATGCTGTGAACTGGAAGCCTCATGTCTCGCATGAGTCATTGCAAGATGAATTTATTATAGGATGTATCGTGTTATAGCTGCCAAACTATACAACTAGCACTTCAGTTGTTTAATTTTCTATTTTATTGCTAAAGCGCATGAACCCAGTTTAAGATAGAAGTAAGTTACAGTAATGTCTTATCAAATGTCTTAGTATTTATATCTTAGTAAATATATGTAGATATTATTTACCTGTTCGAACAAAGCACTCGGGAACATTTAATATTCAATAACTCTCGTAAGAAAACAAAATTTTAACTGTAAAGTACGAAAACTTCCGCAACTTATCAATCATTCAATTGAAATGAAACGTCATTGGCGAGTTTCATAGCAGAAACAACGTGTGAAAACAAACAGGAGTGAATGGCTGGAGGCTTCAGTATTAAGCGTTAAGTACATTTTGTTATCGGACGAGATGCCTCTAGCACTAGGCCTACTGATAGATATTCACAGAAAGGCATACTAATACCAGGATATATACTCACGAACGCATGGAACATCATTCGAGCATGCGCACCGATCACAGAACCCGTGCCACCAGACACAGTACGAATAAGAGCACGCGCCGGGAGCTATCAACTTGTACAAGAAGTAGTAGCTCGGATCTCCTTGAACTGGACATCGGTGGATTTGTATCGGTTTATTAATGAGACAAGGGTTACCATTCACGTTAGCGCAAACC
Source organism: Allolobophora icterica (assembly GCA_963556255.1). Lineage (NCBI taxonomy): Eukaryota > Metazoa > Annelida > Clitellata > Crassiclitellata > Lumbricidae > Allolobophora > Allolobophora icterica. The sequence continues at coordinate 25,168,477 of OY744617.1, forward strand.
GTTGCAGTTGTTGTTGTATAGTCTGTAACAGTATTAAAATTAGGACGATTTATTTAGAATGCTAGTTGACTGTTGCACAGAAAAGGAAATTTACCTGAAAAGGAATTACACGTAGGCCCTACATGGCGTTGAACCTTAGGTCTATATAGGCCTACCGGTAGATCGAAGAGGAAGTGCTGAGAAGCGATGCGCCGCTAACGTTTCAATAATCTTTAAGTTACATACTAGTAATGGAGCAATGCTATGATATTGTATTCTCCGTTGCTCAGAAGTTACAGAGTTATGACATGATATTGAAATCCTTTAAATACTATAGCCTACTTACGTTCTTTAATCTTTCAATAATATATATTTAACTTAGTTGTTTTACAAAGCTCTGTGCTATAATACTGAAATTCTTTAAATATTATATTAACGTTCTACATAAATTATAAAATTGTAACATTTATGATCTTAGAAGGCTCGGCTCATCGGAAGTTTACGAGTAACCGTTTTACGAGGAAGTCTACAATGTTTGCCAATCCCAAATAAAGGGTTATAAATTGTGTCCTGATATTCAGATTATTTTTAATCTAAACGTTATGATAAAATACGGCTCAACTACTATGCTTTCCTGCGTTACACACACCTCTGTTCACATAGTATCCAGGGTGAGAATTGTCGGGGGTTGGGGGTTCAACCCACCTAGTCTTTCTTAGGACCCCATAGTAAAGTCTTCATTGCACACCCCAACTCCACATGAATCAAGGTCTAACCCCCCAGTCTTTTTTTTACAATTCTCATACTGATAGTATCTAACCATTTGTCGGATGAGAACCGAATCCTTTGATGTACATTGGTGCACCAGTTCCACAATGAAACATTGGCACAGGACAACTGGTCTCTCTTTCAACAACCGCATCGCCAGCAGAGGAAGAAAACCTATACCACAGCTCTGTTGCGAAAATTATTTAAAATATAATTGTAGATGGCAAAGCATTGTGAAGTTACAGAAATAGGTGCAATTGAGATACTTTCCATTCGTAGATTCATTCCTATCGGATTCTTTAATCTCACTGACCTTCTTCCCAAAAAGACATTGCCAATTCAAACTGTTCTTCTCTTTGTTCACGTACTCAAGGTGGCCGGCTATAGTAGCGGCGTCTAATCTCCAAATGGAATGAGAGAACAACCCCCACACTGGTCGATATATATATATATATATATATATATATATATATATATATATTTATATATATATATATAATTACTAATTCTAATTACGAGTCCAGACTTAATAAACTAATGATATTACAAAAAAAAGCCGTGAGAATAATAAATGGGTCCCACCGAAGAGAACATTCTGACCCAATATTCAAGAACTTAAATATATTAAAAATTGATCAAATTAGAAGAATGCAAATAATAGAATTCTTATATCAGTATGAACGGAACTTACTCCCAAACTCATTCAGAGGATATTTTACCATGGGATCACAAATCCATGCACATAACACTAGAAGTGCAGCTACCTATCGCCCAATACGCGCTCGCACAAATATAAGAGAGTTTAGTTTGAAAGCGTCAGGGCCACAACTATGGAATGAAACTCCACTTGAAATTCGTCACTCTAGAAATCGCTTCGAATTTAAAACTCGACTAAGAGAACATCTAATTAATGTATAATTATTCTTCCCCCTCCCCAATGTGATATGATAAGGCCTTAATTGACTGAAGAGACATCCCCAGTTCCTGGACGTGTACGTGCACCGGGGCCCGGGCGTTGAGCCATTTAGTTAAGAATTTAGTTAAGAGAATCTGAACCTAATTAAGAAAAACCAGCCATGGACTTAGAAATTGCAATACGATGTATGGGTGACCTCGCTCAGCGGGATTACATCCCTTTGGGGCCACCCTTTGCAACCTGTAACCAGTATTAACATGCTGCATTTATAATCAAGAAGATGTATTTTTTCATACGGCTTTTGTGTGCTAAATTTGAAACTTTGTTACTTTTATGGTTTTTCTGGTTGCAATAAAGACTTTTTGATTTGATTTGATATATATATATATATATATATATAAGAGGCTAAGAAGTCACTCAGAATTGTAAATTTATTTTTTATATACATCAGCATTATGCATGGTAAACTCCCATATCTGGCAACCTTGGGACTCTCACAACCCCTCCTTTGGTAAAGGTCACTGCCTCCTAGGATTAATTGATTCAGAACATGATTTTAAGGTAAAATCTTCAAAGCTTCAAAATGTAAGGAACTGCATAAAGAACGAACTATAGTAGGCCTACATGTAAACACTATTACCTTCATTTAAACCGCGATCGCACAGCTTATCCGAAGTGTTGCATGTGTTGCATACATTTCTTCTAGGATCGTCGAGTATCGTATAGTTTCCTTCATCACAGATTTGACTGAGAGCGAAGCTGGTCAAACCTAAACATAGTAAGAAGTCAAGCGCAACATGTTGTCCTCGTGGGTTTCCTAAAAGCTCTCCAACAGCGGCGATGGAATAATGATGATCCTCCTTTAATCTGATTTTATGATTTGGGTGATTAGTCTTTAATCTGAGTGTAACTTATGACTTTGGCAGAGTGTTCGTAGAAGGCACTGTTTATATCATAATGTAGGTCTCTACGAAGAATATGAAAGTAACAGGGGTAATTAATTATGAGAGTCAATCAGACAGAGTTACAATTTGGGAACGTCGAAGAAA
>OY744617.1:25173688-25198688 GCA_963556255.1 Allolobophora icterica
GAAATAAAATAGTGATAAGCTGTATACAAATAATGGTCACTGCAGCAACATGCACCGTGTTGAGCGTTGATGGGCTGACACGATCATTTATTATACACCGGCTGTCAGGTCTGACTTAGCCACTCGGGGGCACATGCTAATTACACACGAGGGGTGGGGGGGGGGGCGTTGTCGTATTAAGCATACATGACAGTCAACTTGTAGTAAAGAAGGGTCAATGCTGTTTGCAGTGTGTGGTGTGCTGCTCAACTTAGTAGTCAATACATACAACACAACTTACCGATTACCACCGTAGCACCCCGCTGTCTCCTCGGCTTGACCTCTCCGGACTCTGTCCTGGCACCGGAATAATAATAATCTTTTCTTTATTTAAGCACCTGCTAACCGCACTGTGCTGTACAGTGAACATACATATAGTAGAAACGGCAGACACGCAGGGTGCCTTACATACATGTATACAGTAGAAGCACATGATAACAGTTTTACAGGAGTCGAATATAACTGTATTATACGGCAGCCAAGAGGGCGCCACACCCGGCCTACTATTCATTTAACCACCGCCGCCACCTAGCGAGTGGAAGGTTGAATAAACCCTACGGGTCTACGGGATTCGATCTTGGTACCTACTGCTCTTCACGCCATGCAGTGTGTTATCCATTACTCTACGGGCGCCTGTCATCCTAATGGCTTGTATTTCATCAAAATTGTGATAAGGAGCAGAGAGTTATGTTCACTTTCACAATATGAAACCGTGTTAAGGGTCCAGCGCTATTGCGTAAATTCCAGTTTTCTATTACTCTTCAAAAAGTAACAAGAAAAATTCCACGACATTGAATGATTGCTAAGACTTTGTGTTAAAAGATCAACTTCCTGAAAAGTAGCATGAACTCAAGAGGTCTGTATATAATGGACATTGCATACATGCTTCCGTTACCAAGAAGCCACGGATGTTATAGGCTCCAGATCGCTGCGGTGGTGACTTTGAACGGACGACACGGTGTAATACAAGGAATGGAATCTCCTCTTCTATACTACTACGGACACTGGTCGGTTGGTCTAAATTATATTTAAACTTGTACAATTGTATATAAACTGCGGAAATATAATAATTTATTAGATACAGTCTCAAATTATTAGAGACGATATTTCCAGTAGCTGTAACAATAGGCCTACATTCTGTGACAAAGAATTCTTAACGAATTCGGGATTCGCCTGTGCTAATGGAAAAATGAATCTCTTATCAAACCTTTTACTACGTTTCATAGCGACGAGACAGACCCGCTATACAATGTTAAACTGAGCCACCCTAGCACATGCGTGGCGCTATTTGGCTACTAAAATGGGGACAAAGAAGTATGTTCACACAATAATAATAAGTACAACAATTTCCATGGCCTTGCCGTTACAAGGGCCCCACGCAACCAAATGAACAGAATACGCCTTCGAAAACAGATAAAACAGATAAATCTTAAGTTTGGATTTGAAGGACACCACTGAGTCGGCAGATAGAAACGTTTATCACATAGGCCTAATCGGGGATGGGAGACTGTTCCATTATCTGAGATCGGGAGCCGAAAACGCACGGTCGCCAAAACGATTCCTCATCCTTCGTACACGTAGATCAATCAGCCTTCTCTAACGTCTCAGATGGAGCCCAGCTGCCTGCGTCTCGATGCAATAGTATCTCAAGTACCCACGCACGGCTCCGTGAAATGACTTGAACACGAGTAGATAAAGCTTAAACTCGACACGATGCGCTACTGGCAGCCAATGCAGGACGAGGCACAAGACCACAAATATATTTAAACTTCTATTGACGTATTTAACTCTTTTCAAAGATTTCGAATCAAATAGACCTATGGCATAACAAAAATCAACTAATATTAGCAACAATAGATACCACTCATTCACTTACATACATACAACGTCAATGACATCTCTTTTTAAAATCAATTTACTTCCCTACCTAAAGTCCTAAACCGGTAACTAGCGAGCTATTGGAAGCGATCTAGACTTAATTAGGGGATTGGTGGATGTCTGTTTGAATTTCAACTCGTGCGGCCGATTCGCCGTGGCATTGCTTGCCTTTTCCGACGTGCGATTTCGCTATTAAGAATGCAAGGAATGCTTAGAAGAATACCAAGAAGAATGCGGAAAGGAATGCTCCGATTTTTAAAGAAACTTTTTCATTGCTATTTCTATTTTTTGCTAAAATTCACAAGTGGTAACTTGACCACTGAGATCAGGCAGCTGATAGGTTAATATGTAGCCACCAACAACTAAAAAAAATTAATGAGTTTTGTTTATTATTATTCTGTTTATTTCCTTCGCATTCATTCATTCATTCATTCATTCATTCATTCATTCATTCATTCATTCATTCATTCATTCATTCATTCATTCATTCATTCATTCATTCATTCATTCATTCATTCATTCATAGATTTCTATGGCGCCTCTTCAATAAAAATCAATTAACTTTAGATTTGAATTAGTTTGCATGTGATTATACAATTTGATGAAAATATATATCTACATGCTGTTACAAAAATTAATTGCATGCCTCTGGCTTTTTAAACACATTTTTTTACACAAAATGAAGGGTAAAAATAAATGTTGACCCAGTTCAAAAGGGTTCTCCACCTGTCAAACAAGATCGCAGCCTCTGGAAGTAGAAGAAAGTGGAAGCAATAGAAGAATGTCAAAGAAGAAGAAGGTGACGATGACGAAGAAGAAGACAAAGAAGAAGAAGAGCAAGTAGCCATGGTATGAATTGTTAGCAGCATCAGTTTTCTGAGTCTTGCCACAATAGGGCAGATTGCCAGTCCCCTCCCTTGCAACCCGGTCTCGTCACCGACATTCTACAGCTTACATATATATATATATATATATATATATATATATATATATATATATATTTAAGTAAGCTGTAGAATGTATATATATACACTGTGTCCGGGAAAAGGGACCCTTACGGTAATATGAAAATAACTAGTAAATATTCATGAATTTTTTAATTCCAAATCTGTTTTATCCTGACATAATTAGCTTATACTGCCATAAGGGTCCTTATTTCCTGGACACAGTGTAATGTTTCTGATGCTAAATTCGGCAAAGTTTAGGGTTGTCAGATACATGGGTAGCCAAGGGAGGACACAGAACTCTCAGAAAGCCGGAAAGGAGAACAAAGGAGGACGCATTGATTGTTTCACTTCAGCAGAATTATAGGGTCTCCTAAGTAACCAAGAAATGAAGTCACAATGAAAAGCTGCATACAAAATCACCGAGAGTTTTTATCATAATATTGCAAAGTATTTATTTAGTTATCACCTTGACCATAGATACAGTGTAATATTACTCAGATCATAGACCAGAAACGTCTTAAAATAGGGTTTAAAAAATTAATAAGTAAGTAGATTAGCTCCAGTGGTTTTCCGTAGTTGAACAACGAGCCATTGAATTTTTTGACGAATACGAGTCATTAGATTAGCTCCAGTGGTTGTTCGTAGTTGAACAACAAGCCCTTTAATTTTTTGACGAATACGAGTCATTAGATTAGCTCCAGTGGTTGTCCGTAGTTGAACAACGAGCCTTTTAATTCTTTGACGATTGCGAACCCTTAGATTAGCTCCAGTGGTTGTCCGTAGTTGAACAACGAGCCTTTGAATTCTTTGAGGAATGCGAGCCCTTGGATTAGCTCCAGTAGTTGTCCGTAGTTGAACAACGAGCCTTTGAATTCTTTGAGGAATGCGAGCCCTTGGATTAGCTCCAGTGGTTGTCCGTAGTTGAACAACGAGCCTTTGAATTCTTTGAGGAATGCGAGCCCTTAGATTAGCTCCAGTGGTTGTCCGTAGTTGAACAACGAACCTTTGAATTCTTTGAGAAATGCGAGCCCTTGGATTAGCTTAAGTGGTTGTCCGTAGGTGTAAGTAAGTAAAGTAAGTAAGTAAGTATATTCTTTAATGAACACTGAGCAACGAGCCCTTGAGTTCTTTGACGATGACATCGACTCTGGACTAAAATGGTATGCAGACAAAGACTATAGTAAATCGTAGAAAACTACTCTAGGTGTGGTCAGTTCATCCAGCAGTTACGTGGCTGTTATATTCCATACTAGCTGGTTTACCCGGCGTTGCCCGGGTTTCGGAGGTTTTGGGCCGGGACACCATGGTAGCGGTCAACACGGGGGACGCGAAACTGCTTGACCCGGCGTTTTGGGTGTTTCAATCCCTCTAGCGAATAAGCAACAAAACACTGCTAAACCCTTAGTTCAGTGAAAGTTTCTATCCCTCTAGTGAATCCGTACTGCAGCTGCTTAACCCGGCGGCGCCATCTGGCGTGTGAAAATAGGTTGAGTGTAAGTTTTTCTTAGCAGCTAAAAATGCATTGGCCGGGTAGTTTTGGCCCGGGACACCATGGTAGCGGTGAAAACGGGGGACGCGAAGCCTCACACTGGGTGTGTCATGCCCGCCCCGACACAGTAGTGAAGGTTTGGAGTGAAAAGCTCGAAAACTGTAGAAATGCATCCTGGTCAAAGACGCTGTGACAGACAGATTCTTCTCTTTATTTATATAGATGTAATTTATGGTGTTTTTAATGTTGTCAAAAGTTAGCGGAGATGAGATTTATCTTTTAAATAGGTTAAGCAGATACGTCCAGCATGTGTTGATTATAGTCCATTTCCATTTCCTTGTTATTACTTTAACTGGTAAGTAGGCAAAACTTATCGAAGATGCCTGGTAAAATGGCTATTGATCTAATCTAATTCGGTGTGATCTAATCTAATCTGATCTGCTCCCATTTGATTTGATCTAATACAATCAAGTCAAATTCATCTATAACCCTGCACACGTGTGAGCACCTGAGTTCATAAAAAGCATGACAAAGCAAAGAGCACATTGATACAAGTTGTCTGAACCTCCTTTCCATATTCAGCACATCTCGCCTGCACTAAAATCAAAACAAAATAATCTTTGAGATGACTATTATACTGTACTTCCTTTGTAAGACCTTGTTCACCCATCTTACTTTGATTCGTCGGACTGGATTACCAAAGGACTTTAAGTCGGTAGCAATCTGTGTTCATTTGTGTTTCCCGTTTCTGCATCACCGGTGGGTGGACTAAAACGCATCCCAGATGTAGGCTACAGTAAACCTGTTTTCGGTCAAAGATTTATTGCCAAGAATTTAGCATAGAATTTACTGCAACATAAAACAAGCCCCAATGTTATTTATTAACAGTATAATGTTATTTTGATGTCAACAGGCATTTTTCAAATATAATTAAATGTATTCGAAATGTAAATGTAGGCTTTACCTGGTTCAGTTGAACAATTTTCCAGAACCCTTTCATGCAATGTACCAACAAAAGGGGAAGTTTGATCATTTTCATTTGATTAAATGCCCTTAAAGTCAGAACATTGCAACAGATAAAACGATTCTTTAAAATATTTTCACCTCAACTACGAGCTGCATGGTTATCCAATTGCTTTTTGTGCCTCCTCGTAGTTAAAGTTAGTTGCTACGTTTTTGGAATTTTATGGGTTTAGGGTAGTGTACCTTGGTATTATTGATATACCAGGAAGATTTTAACATACTTTCGACAGATTATTCATTTTGTAGCCCCGCCCCTAAGACCAATAGCCTTCAGGCTTGTTAAACTTGACGACCGTTGCCTTCGAGTACGAGATTAATAACAAACGCAAAAGTAATTTAAGTTTCTCTCTATAATTTCTGCAATCTGCGAAACAAAATGAATACATTTAGATAGGTAATATATCAATAAATCATAAGCGAAGCTTCCCGTACATATGATAATTCCTAGTTTTAAAGATATTTAGCAATTAAGAGCGTGAGGACTTTATGGTGAAAAAAGTAAAGGACATATAATAACAGGTCTGATTTCTAACATAAATTTCTTCTAGATAGAAAACACAAATATAAAACTTTCTTGCAAAGTAACTTATTTTAGTGTGTTTTACCAAAACCAAACATTACTTTTTCTTGGAGTGGCTGGAGGAAAGAGAACTTTGAACTTATATATAATCTACCCACGACGGTGAGGACTTTATCTAAATGTAACCTTTCTCGTGGAGGTATGCAAGTAAGTGGTTACTTTATACATGGGCAAGGATAATAATAATAATAATAATAATAATAATAATAATAATAATGATTACCCCAATAGTAATAATAATAATAATAATAATAATAATAATAATAATAATAATAATAATAATAATAATAATAATAATAATAATAATAATAATAATAATAATAATAATAGTAATAATAACAGCCTGAGGGATTAATGCTACCTCGGGTAAAAAAAATAATAATGATAATAATAGTAATAGTTTTGACAGCCTGAGGGATTAATACTACCTCGGGTAAAAAAACACAATAATAATCTTTATTAACTCAAACTGACAAGTACGCAGTAAGGTTACAATGAAACATGAAAGTTCAATCAAGATCTTAATTAAACACACGACTTGGTAGTCATGGACTGGCAGAGTAGATCACGGTGAGCCTGTTCACGGTATCTCACAGTGGCACAGCAGTGTCTGCGACGTCAGCTTACTGTTCAAGGTCACCCCTAGCGTTTTCATGTATCTGATAGTGGCACGGCAGTGCCTGCGAGGTCGATGCTAGAAAGTGCAGAGAGAAGAAAGCAGGCCTGAGGTTTGTCTGGGTTTATGGCCAAACCATTGAAACAGAACCAAGCATACAAAGATTAGAGGCACTCCTCAAGTTTAGTTTACCAGACTGATCACAGTGATCAGTGTGTGACAGAATAATATGGAGCTAAGTATCACCCGCGTACTGTTGTAGTTGGACGCAGAAGTGATTAACTATACGACTGACTGGGGAACTAAAGACTACAGCAGTACATCAGTGGGCTCAGACCGAGCAGTACCGATGCCCACCTGCTGATTCCGGTCACCCTGGTAAGAAGCTAACCAATTTAAGGCAGACCCAGAGACACCGAAGCTTTTGGTGAATCTTAGCTGGTGGTCAACGGTGTCGAAGATCACTGATATCAAGGTATAGTGAGATACAGGTTTTCCATTGTCAATTGACGAGAATATGTTGTCCAGTGTAGAGGCAGGAGCAGTTTCAGTTAAATAGCCGTCGCGGTAAGCTGACTGATAAAGACCGAAGTTGGGAGAGGAAGTGATGTGTTTATTGATACAAGTAAGAAAGAGAAGTTCGAGGACCTTGGAAATGTCGTTGAGGTTGGAGCTACATGTAGGTCTGAAGTTGGAAAGGTTGCTGGTGTATAGGTCAGGTTTTTAAATAAACTGGTAAATAAAACAGATTTTAAGCTGGACGGAAAACGACCTTCAGCAGTCCAAGTGTGTAATAAGGTGGGAGAAAGCATCAGAACAAGAAGCAATAAGTGATGTATGTATGAATTCCAATGGCGGATGATTCAGGGACCATGCTCTTCAGAAGATTAAAGACTTTAAAGTAGGTGACAGATGGTATGTCGTTAAAGGCAGTTCCAGAGAAGTCAGAGTCGAGTAGTACTGTAGCAGGTCATTCCATACTAAATTAGCAGTACATCTAGGAAGTTTACTTTTCAGATAAGCAATTTATTTTGTTTACAAAAAATGCAGCAAAGTTAGAATACAGAGTCTGATTCTCAGGGTCTGAGCGTTTGACAGTTGACAGTCTCTTTTGAGTGCAGAAGACGCTGGGAAATGCGCCATCGGTCCTGTTGATTTTCAGCGGAAATAGAAAATTTTTGAATCGTTTATGAGCTTGTTTGTAACACGGCAGTGGCGACGGTAAAGCGCAGAACTGTTCCATTTTCTCTCTAATCGACGACGTTCCCTCATTGCCTGGATTGCGTCAGATGAAAGCCATCTAGTGATAGGTTTAGATAGTCACCCGTAGCAGGTCTGAATTGGAGCAATTTTGTCCCAGGTGAAGGTCGCTATTCTCAGGTCTCCACGCAGCAAAGATCTTTCACCGGCCTCGACAAAGCCCCTCTATGAACGCGGCGAGGTCATCGTAGAAGTCACCCATTGGACCAGGAGGGTGGTAGACATTCGAAATGGTTATCGATGAGGATGTTCTGCCCATCGTACCTGCTGAACCTCACATGGGGAAGTACCAATTCGTTGAACGTGAAGAGCAAAGAAGCCTTCTTGTGCAATGTCACTCTTGATAAAATCAAGTGCGTCAGCTCATATCCACGTTTCCAACAGTGCCAGCAGGATGTCCAGCCGTTCATCCCTGATGAGGCAGTGAATGATGGCAGAGCGACGTATGGCTGAACGGATGTTTAAGCTGCCATTCATGGCTGTTTGTTTCGATGTTGGATCAAATGTACAAACGCCGTTCTCTATTTTTCTATAGGGTTGTAACAGTAGCTAGGCCTTATGCAACATATTGTTGTTTCATCTAAACATGCACACTGCACAGGCCTACATGTGCTATGCAGTGAAGAATAGATCACATTCAGCAGAATTATCTTGACCATACACGTATTGAGGACAGCGAAGTAGGTAGTTCCCAGCATTCAGTCAGATTACGAGGAGGTTTCACCGAGACCATCCACAATTAATATGTGACGAGAATCTCTACCTATGTCTTGTTTGAAGTCAGTTATAATAAAGAAATATTTTGAACTTTCAGTCAAATGCCTATTTATTTAAACACATCTGTCAAGATTACACCGTTAACCTGAACTAGAGCTAAAACTACAAACGGTTCAAACTCGCAACTGGCTGCAATAGCTGTAGAAACACGAAACACGAATTACACCAAATGCACAGTATCAGGTAACCGTACACGCAACTTTAAGCAACTGTAAATTGCTGACTTCAGAAGGCCTAAAACTAAGCAACCAGTCTACACGTAATTGTTACTCAGTAATGCACCTCTGAAAAAGGATTGCAGATAGCAAATACATATGTGAGAAGATCCACACTACAGAAGAGCTGCTTGCTCGAACAGACAGGAAGCTCTTCCAGAAATCGCAGTCCTTTGGCCACTGCATTCATCAGCTTTTGCAACCTCCTGGTGAGGACAAGTACTTACTTCGCAAGAGAGGACATCTGTTCATGCTGCCTCTCGTTAAATCTAAATTGCTTAAAAGCAGTTTTGTTAACCGATACATCTTCAATCATATTTAGTTGCTCATGTGTGACTTTATAATCTGCTCCTCTGATAGCTTATTTTCAAAATGTGTGTAACCATTGTATAAATGTAATGCATGTGCGCTTGTCCGATGCAAATAAAGGCTACTTACTTGCTTACCTTCATGACAGACCACTTTATTTATTATAGTTCTCTCAGGTGTCATTTTCTAACGCATAGAAATTGAGTAATTATTGGTTTGCACTCACTTGATATGCTGGAGTGATTATTGTTAATGAGCCTCTAGCTTGAAAAGGCGATTATAAAGAGGAAGCGAGATTCGAATAATTTATTTAGCTGAGTTACGAAGTTATCATGCACTTAAGTACTATTCAGGACAAGTCAATTTTTTTTATTGAGTTCTCTCCGCTGTCGTCTACTTACGCATTGGATAATTTGATTTATTCATGTAATCTAAATGGCCTAAACAAAGTAGTGATAAGGAACGTTAAAATAATGGTCACTTCAGCAACATACACCGTGTTAAGGGTTGATAGGTTGACATGATTAATTATTATCAACCTGCAGTTTGAAAAGGAGATCATGAACATTAGTGAGATCCGGTGATTTCTTTAGTTGAGTAACCAATTTATGATACGCTTAACTACTACTCAACGATGTCATCCTAATGACTTGTGTGATAAGGAGCAGAAAGTTGTGTTCACTTCCGCAATATAAAACCTGCTAAGAGTCCAGGGCTATCGCGTATATACCGGTTTTGTATAACTTTCCAAGAAGTAAAACTGGGAATTTTAAGACATTAAGTTACTGCTAAGACTTCGTGCTTAAAAAGATCAACTTCCTGAAATGTAGCATGAGCTCAAGAGGTCTGTCATCGTATGTACATGTTCCGTTACTAAGAAGCCACGGATTCTAGACTTCAAATCACTGCGTTGGTGACTTTAAAACGACAGCACGGTGTGAGACAAAGTATGGAACCTCCCCATCTGGTGCTGCGGACACTGATCTCACTTGGTTGGTCTAAATTTGATAGAAACTTGCGCAATTGTACACTCATTTATTGCAGTAGACTCATTTATTAGATAAAGTCACAGATTATTAGTGAAGAAATTAAAAAAGCAATGGCAATACATTCTGTCATACACACACACATTTTCATGTGTTGGATTCGGAATTCGCATGTGTTGATGGAAAATTGTTTTTTTTACCTACTGTATGTTTAAATGAGAGACCCCGCTGTATATTGTTAGAGTGTTTTCTTGTGTAGGCCTTCCACAGATGTGACGCCATAGCGTTGATAGAACTTCAGTAAGACGCCCACCAACTCCATATAACCGGACGCCAACTCTTTTCTCTAGACAGCGTATACCGAGATTTTAGATTGAGCTAATGCTACTCACTGTACAGTTTGCCAGTATGCAACATTTACTTAAGAACGAAAACCTGAAAATATTTTATGGTGGAGTTTAAATCCACAGACTAAGATAAGTCCAGAAAATGTAGACACAATATTTAGTTGCAATAATATTTTGACTGTTGTGGCTTAGTTCGTCAAGTTGGCGTCAGAGGGAGGTAAAACCGACCCATGCCGATGTTTCATAAGGGCCAGGAGTTGAGTTATAGCCTATGGGTCTAACTCCCAAATCCCGCCAGATCCAAACTTGACGGGACGTAAACAGTTTATGTTTGACTTGTTCTTAGGTTTATTCAGCTATGTTGCGAATCAAATCTGTGACGAGGGAAGCTACACGTTGATAAACAATCCACGGACAAATGTACATGCCGTGTATGACGATGCGGTTGATATCCCTCTATGCGATTTCGGAATATCTGAAGGTATTAGTGAACTATCATTACGTTTATCTGTTCATTACATTCGTTTAATTACTTCGTTAAACTTGTTATCGTCTGTTACTACTATATCATGTAATCTTACTGCCTACTTGTCAGTTTGAATTAATAAACGAAGATATTATTATTATTATTGTAGTATACTTTGCTTTTTCAAGCTACATGCTAAAATCATGTAATCATGCAAAATTCACCACAATACTGTGTGCATGTATAAATACACAATCTTCTTCTGTTCTCTGCCTTCATGCAGGTTCAAACGACCGACGTCGCCACACCTTTGGATTTTTATCCTCTTCCTTGAGTCTTTTGTATCCCTCTATCGTCCAATCCAGCACCATTTGTCTTGATCTTCCCCTTGTCCTTCTCCTCTCCATTCTACCACTGACTGGATTACCACTACTCTATCGACGGGGAGTCCATAGAGTAGTGGTAACATCACTGGCGTGAAGTGCAGAAGGTAGCAGGATCGCCTCCCGCAACCCTCCCAAGGTCCACTCAGCCTATCAATTCGGGAGATGGCGCGGTTGTGAAAATGAGATGTCCTGTAATAACTTGTGATCAGCCGTTCATACTGATTTGTAATCATACTGCGTAATTGTCAGTTTGAAGATATTAAACGAAGATATTATATATTATTATTATAATATTCTTCTATCGATGACATTTCTTAGGAGAGAGTCCCCTCTCAGCGTGTGCCCGATCCATTTCCTCTGCATCTTTCTTATTATGCGTATCAAGGATCTTTCTCCTCCAATCCTTCCCATCACTTCCTCATTTGCTTTATGTTCTGTCCAGCTGATCTTCTTTCTTCTATTCTCTCTCCCAGTTCCTTGCTCTAACCCTTTAAGTTCGTCTTGTTCCATCTTTGTCTCATCTTCCTTTTTCTCCTTATGAATTACAGATTTAGTTGGGTACCATGATATAGTCCAATTATTATTATTATTATTATTATTATTATTATTATTATTATTATTATTATTATTATTATTATTATTATTATTATTATTATTATTATTATTATTATTATTATTATTATTATTATTATTATTATTATTATTATTATTATTATTATTATTATTATTATTATTATTATTATTATTACTGAAGTCTTATATAGCGCTCCTTCAAGGTTATCTACTCAGGTACACAATTGGTACCGTGCTACATCTTTTGGTGCTTTTCACGTGTATCTTCGTCTCTTTCCATGCTGGAACCAGGTGTTTGTCACTAACTGTTCTCTTCTCTAGCAGAATTCTACTAGCTTTTCGCCTCTGTTGTTTTTCTTTCCCAGACCGTATTTTCCAATGCATTTCCTTTCCGCTTCCACCGCCACCACCGCGTTCCAATCTCCCATTACCACTACGTAGTCAGTTCCATTTGTTTTCTTCATTACTTCCTCCAGTCTCTCATGCATATAATCTATTTCCTCTTCGTGCGTCGTTGTAGGCATGCATATCTGTACAATCACCATATCCGATGGTTCGGCCTCTATTGTCACCTCGATCATTCTTCTCCCTTGTCTTTCTATCTTTGATATCGACTTGGTCATATTTTCTCTCAACTTGACAGCAACATCGCTTTGGCCCTTTCCCCTCCTGTGTGTATGCTCCTTATTAGCAGGGGCGTCTATGCCCCCCAAGTCATTGGAGCAACGTCCCTTTCTTTTCCCTCTTCTTCCCACTCCCCGTTCCTTTCCCCCCAATGGTGGCATACACACTGACAGATCTCCCCCCCTATTTCTTGGATGGAGCATTTGCTCCAAGGTTTCTATGGCGTAGACGCCCCAGCTTATTAGGCCTACATCGCTTGTGAAGTCTCCATCCTCTTTTCATCTCGTATCTGACAGCCCGAGCACATCCAGGTTCACTCTTTTCATCTCCTCTATGCCAGCTTTCCAGGTCGTAGTATTGCACGGATATTCCATGTCCCTATTTGAACCGCATCTTTTTGGTTTTTCTCTATCCAAGGATTTCGCTGGTTTACGCTGCGCCCTTCCCTGCCGGACGCGACTCTCCCCGGTAGCCGGGTTGAATCGTTCACGTCGTTGTAATACTTCTTTATTGGCTTCATCATTCGTGTACTTGGGATATATAGAGAGGTGGTCTCCCGTTGCCTTCCTCTCGGTGTTTTTCTCGCGACACCGTTTCGTAGCATTGACGAGTTCCGTCATCCTTCCTCCAGGTTCTTACCCTCTGGGCACTCGCATATCCCGGCGTGGACTCGGTCGCCCACTAGTCCTCGGCGCCGCTTACATACGCCGCCGCCGCCGCTAAGCCCTCAAGTAGAAACCAGTCGCTAGGCTATCGACTGATAGCGACTTCGTTCAGTTACTATTTTACTTGTTGTTTTAATCGCGGTTTCCAAGTAAACAGTGACAGGACAACAGGTGCTTCTACTAGTTAACAGCTGATAACACATAAACAATGATATTGTACGTCCATGTTGTTGTCTATCAAAGCAGATGTGTCTATGTAGAAACTGAAACTGACATTTTTCAGTTACTGAAACGAAAACGGATATTATTTCGGAACTGAAACTGTAATAAAACTGAAATTATTTCGGAACTGAAACTTGACCTGAAATATAGATTACGAACACAAAACTGAATTAAAACTGAGACTGTAATTACTTTCAAAACAGAAATATAACTGCTTTTGACTTAGTGGTAGGGCCTATGCTTTATTTATGGACGTCTGGAGGGAACCCCTTGATTTTGAAAATATTTTACAATAATGAAATATTTTGATCATTATGATTATTTCAACAGTCCCAACACGAGTTCCAATGCTAAAAGACTTAATTATTTAGGTAGGTCCTTGACCATCATTTATTTTTGAAGTTGTCACGTGTTCTATGTCTATGAATAGCTTATTCCATGCAAAAACGTCATTTTGTTCCCCCTACAATAATTTTACTCAAGTACAATTTTTACCCATCCCTCGCATAGAAAAATTCCTGCAAAAATTGCATGGCTTTATTCCTTTTATAAGCAATAAGCACTCAAATACGTTACAAATTCACACTAACATTAATTTTCACAGTCATCTGTCTGTCCCCATTCAGCATGTCCACATGAAGCGGAGCCCATGTAGGACCCATATTCCCATATTGGACCCGTATAGAGTTCATGTGGGTCCCATCTGATGCCCACGGAAACGATGGCACGGTCAGTACAGTATGTGGTAAAATGCATTATATTGTTTGGTAATCAAATATGTCCAATATACATACCTCATTACCTGAGAAGTCGATAGCAAGTCGCTAAATCAGCCGCTAAGTCTAAGCGACTTAGTCAATCGATAAGCAAGCGACTTAGTCGACTGAGTCGCTAAGTCAGTCGCTAACTAATCAAGTCAGTCGGTAACTCCTTAGCGACTGACTCCGGGTACTATCGCCCACCACGCACTTTGTTTCAGAACAGGGCTGGCATGGTGGGCATTTGAAGAGCAGAGGCGCTTGCTACCCTATTTCCAGCCCCAAAATGTACATGGTATCTAGAACTTATTAGGTAACTCACACAATTGTTACATTTTAAATGTTAACGTGGTATTGGTGTTCAATATATGGTTTGAATGTGGAGTCGAGAGATGCCACTTATTAACAGGCATGAAATATAAAACATAGGTTGGATTTCGGTTTGTCGATTCACTTAACGGAAGAAGCATACACTGTAAGTATGGATGTTGTATTTAATATGGATATATTCAAGTTCATATATTCTCTGCCGATAACCTACTTAAATACTATATTAAAAAGATACACAGAAGATCTCAGCGGCATCATTCCTTATAGAAGAACTTTTTCATGTGACGGTGTTCATTGTGTCTGTAGTCTGTACAGAGCGCTTTGGTTAGAATGTAAACATGACTAAAGATTCTCAACGAATTCACGTAAAATACAGGAAATTGATTGTTAAAACTTGAAATACGTCGTGCAACGCTTACCTTATGGATTTTTGTGACAGTTTGTTGACTTTCAGCATTCAGATTTCTATGCGATCAACTTCGTATAATCTGTGTGATTGTGTGCATGTTGTTACAAATCAAAAGGTAAAATAATAATAACAATAACAAAACAATAATAGATCTAATATCATAAAAATAATGAAAAAATAACAGTAATGAAATAATAATATGAATGTATATATTTTTTTCTCTCATTCTGTATCTAAGATAACAACATTTTAATTGATTGTTTGCGTATCAGAGACCTGGTTTAGATTTTCTTCCTATTCTGGAGATGCGGTTGTTGAAAGAGAGGCCAATAACCCAGTTCCAATGCAACATTGTGGAACTGAGGCCCCAATCTACATCAGAGGAAATGGTTCTCATCCAGTAACTGGTGAGATTACTTCATATTTTATCCATCGTTGTGCTTAACACTAAAGAAACTTATAGCAATCGACTCAAATATGCCTACTATATTTTCGGCGAAAGCCTATTGATTGTAAATGTGATCGAACATCTATCAAAACGCCAATCAACAATTCAGAGGCGCTTCCGACCCAAGTCAGAGCTATCACAAAGAAATAAATTCGTCTCCAGGCGTTTCCCGAACAGGAGAAGAGAAAGACTGAGGAGCTCAAGCCGTAATTCCTGCGGAAGACAGCTCCAACCAGAGGGACCAACATAGGCAAAACCTCTAGACTGAGAAATAGCCCCGCGCTTTAAGGAGGTCTCTGGCGGCCGAGCGGAGAGTTAAGCGATCAGGGAATTAAAATACCGAGGTACAGAAGATCTTGAGGTATAAAGGTGCTTACCCGACCTAACAGTAGCGCTCTAGGAGTTACATTTTTAAACTCGATGTGTTAGGCACAGGAAGCCAGTGGATATTGTCCCGAATGAAGGCATTATGGGAAAACCTTAGGACACCAAAGAGGCTGCCAGCAGCGCTATGTATTGCTGAAGCTTAGACAGGTTTAGTGAAGGGACCAGCATTAATATGTCCCATGAAACAGGACTAAAATCCGGACCGGTAGCCTACTTGCGTGATCATTAGTTTTACTGATCCCATTAAGAACATCTTTATTGTTACGATGCAAGTGAATTTAATTACTTAATCATGTGGAGGTAATTAATTCCAAGTCCATCTAACTATAATCTTCCTCGAGTCCTGTATATCAATAACATTATTATAAATAAATCGTCTCAATTTTAATGCTGTTTCAGACTATGTAACCACAACTGCAACAGTTTGCGCTAACTACGGAGGTAACACTTGCAACTGGAATGACACAATACAAATTTACAGATGCCCAGTACAAGGAGATCCGAACAATTATTACTTGTACAAGTTAAAATCTCCTCCAGGATGCAGTCTAGCATACTGCGTTGGAGAGGAACCCGTGTGCGACCAAGGCAACTACTGGAATGGATTTTCATGTGTTAGTAAGTATCCCTCAATAATAGTGAGTTCTTGTTGTTACATTTGGAGTTCAAACATCGGTTTCCAGTTTTAGGACAACTTGTTTTAAACCGCACAAGGATAGTGTCCCATATTTGTAAAGCTCAATTATCGATCAACGTACTATCTGCTAATTTATAAAATATTACTTGTGCCTTACAAAATAATCGTCAGCCTGTTAGATCAAGAGTCACTGCTGATCTAGGTTTCAGCAGGAAAGTTAATGAAAATGATCATTTCCCAAAGTACTGCGCTTAAACGGGTAAATATTAAGTTGCAGTGAGGGTTTACTAATACAATAAAATAAACTAACCACCAATATAGCTGGTTGCGAAAGCATCACCTTAACAGCCACGACGGATTCTGTGTGAAGTTTTCATCATGTAGGGCCGGTCATTAAACACTTATTTCAGTTATTTGGCTCTACTATCCTGGCTGTTTAACATATACAAACCTGGCTGTTAAAATATACTACCCTGACTGCTTGAGGTATCTAAATGCTGTTGGTACAAAAAGCTCCTCATATAATAATAATAATAATAATAATAATAATAATAACAATAATAATAATAATTTATTTCAATCACTGTTTATATCTTAGAGCCTGAGGGATCTTATTTACCTCGGGCGAAAATAATAATAATAATAATAATAATAATAATAATAATAATAATAATAATAATAATAATAATAATAATAATAGTTTTGACAGCCTGAGGGATTAATACTACCTCGAGGAAAAAAAGTCTTTATTAATTCAAACTGACAAGTACGCAGTAAGATTACAATGAAACATGACAGTTCAATCAAGATCTTAATTAAACACACGGTTTGGTAGCCATGGACTGGCAGAGTAGATCACGGTGAGCCTTTCACAGGCAATCATATTGGCGTGACCCTTGCTGCACAGCTACAGGACTTCGAACGTAAATATAGAAAGCCTACTATTTATATATATATATATATGTGTACATATATATATATGTAGTAGGCTTTCTCTCTCTATATATATATATATATATATATATGTAGTAGGCTTTCTATATATATATATATACATATATATATCTATACATATAGTTTCCATATAGTGTCCGTCTGTCGGGTGGACGCTACGTCACAAACGGGTTCTGCTCTATTGTGAAACCGTTTGTGACGTCAGTACTGCCGTTTTGACGACGGTCGTCTTGACGACGGCGATCAGAGCATTTTAACAAACAATACATATAGGCCTATAATGATACACTGTCGTCACGTCATAATTATGACGGGCAAATAGGCC
Organism: Allolobophora icterica; assembly: GCA_963556255.1. Taxonomy (NCBI): domain Eukaryota; kingdom Metazoa; phylum Annelida; class Clitellata; order Crassiclitellata; family Lumbricidae; genus Allolobophora; species Allolobophora icterica. The sequence goes on from OY744617.1 coordinate 25,191,339, forward strand.
TACACTAGTCAACTTACATAATAACCGTTGTACGTCTGTCTGTCCCGTAAACAAACACTTGTGACGTCACTATACTGCCGCCTTGGCGACGGTTGTCTTGACGGTTGTCTTGACGACGGCTATAGGCCTATAATATGACGTTATTGTTATCACTGCAATAATAATTGTTTTTTATATACCGTGATTTTTCACGGGTTTACAGCTAGTATATATATAGTAGGCTTTCTATATTTACGTTCGAAGTCATGTAGCTGTGCAGCAAGGGTCACACACACACACACACACACACACACACACACACACACACACACACACACACACACACACACACACACACACACACACACACACACACACACACACACACACACACACACACACACACACACACACACACACACACACACACACACACACACACACACACACACACACACACACACACACACACACACACACACACACACACACACACACACACACACACACACACACACACACACACACACACACACACACACACACACACACACACACACACACACACACACACACACACACACACACACATATATATATATATATATATATATATATATATATATATATATTAGGCTTTCTATATTTACGTATATATATATATGTATATATATATAGTAGGCTTTCTATATTTACGTTCGAAGTATATATATATATATATATGCATATATATTATATATATATTATATATATATATATATAGTAGGCCTATATACTATATATCGAATCGAATAGGCCTACTATATATATAATATATAGTAGGCCTGTATATATAGGCCTACTAAGCTTTCGGTAAATCTTGAAATGAGTAGCTGGTTGTCAACGGTGTCGAAGATCACTGAGATCAAGGTACAGTGAGAGACAGGCTTTTCCATTGATAATAGACGAGAATAGGAGCAGTTTCAGTTAAATAGCCTTCACGGTAAGCTGACTGATAAAGACTGAAATTGGGAGAGGAAGTGATGTGTTTCTTGGTACGCGTTATAAATGGAAATGGAAATGGAAATGCTGTTGAGGTTGGAGCTACATGTAGGTCTGAAGTTGGAAAGGTTGCTGGTGTGTATACGTCAGGTTTTTTAAATAAACTGGTAAATAAAACAGATTTGAAGCTGGACGGAAAACAACCTTCAACAGTCCAAGTGTGTAATAAGGTGGGAGAAAGCATCAGAACAAGAAGCAATAAGTGATGTATGTATGAATTCCAATGGCGGAGGATATAGGGACCATGCTCTTCAGAAGATTAAAGACTAAAGTATGTGACAGGTGGTATGCCGTTAAAGACAGTTCCAGAAAAGTCAGAGTCGAGTAGCAGGTCATTCCATACTAAATTAACAGTACATCTAGGAAGTTTACTTTTCATATAAGAAATTTTGTTTAAAAAAACAGCAAAGTTAGAACACAGAGTTTGATTCTCAGGGTCTGAGCGTCAGCTCATATCCACGCTTCCAACAGTGCTGACAGACTCTTTTGAGTGCAGAAGACGCTGGGGGAGATGCGCCATCGGTCCCGTAGATTTTCAGCTGTGGAAATAGAAAATCCTTGAATAGTGTATGAGCTTGTTTGTTACGCGGCAGTGGCAACGGTAAAGCCCATAACTGTTCCATTTTCTTTCTAATCGACGACGTTTCCTCCTTGCCTGGATTGCGTCAGATGAAAGCCATCTAGTGATAGGTTTAGATAGTCACACGTAGCAGGTCTGATTTGGAGCAATTTTGTCCCAGGTGAAGGTCGCTATTTTCAGGTCTCCACGCAGCAAAAACCTTTCACCGGCCTCGACAAAGCCCCTCTATGAACGCGGCGAGGTCATCGTAGAAGTCACCCATTGGACCAGGAGGGCGGTAGACATTCGCAATGGTTATCGATGAGGATGTTCTGCCCATCGTACCTGCTGAACCTCACATGGGGAAGTGCAGATCTATTCTGACCGAGGGTGTTCGCTGACTTATAACGTGGATCTATAGATAACAGCGAGGTCCCTGCCAGTCACTGAGCCGCCTGAGGTTCCAATTCGTTGAACGTGAAGAGCAAAGAAGCCTTCTTGTGCAATGTCACTCTTGATAAAATCAAGTGCGTCAGCTCATATCCACGCTTCCAACAGTGCCAGCCGGATTCCAGCCGTTCATCCCTGATGAGGCAGTGAATGATGGCAGAGCGACTTATGGCTGCCATTCATGGCTGTTTGTTTCGATGTTAGCTTTCATCTAGACTTCGTCGGAGGGTGGGCCAGGGTTGTTTTCTATATCACTTGACAGTAGCAGGAGAAGAGCAACCACTGCGGATGAGAGAGAACGGCAGCGCTGGGGGAAGAAAAAGCTGGCCTGTACGTGACCATAACAAAAACCCTGTGATGTGGCGCAGAGCAGCGCATGGTTTATTCGTCCAGTGAAAGCTCGCATGGGGAGACTTTACGACATCAGCAGGCATACAAACAGGCACACAAAGACAGAAACAGATTAACAGAAAACTATAGAACGACATACAGAAGAAAAGGATACAACACAGAGTTTTCTTTAATTGATTGAATCACAACGTCGTCTTACTGAACTCATACGGCGCAGAAGAGCAAACATCTATTCCATATGCTAAGACAAATATTGGTTTATGAGCAGCTGTATAGTAGGATTGTCACGTAAAATTGCTGGCAGTCCGCTTTGCAATGTTCTTTATTTTGCAGACTATTTCCCACCAATGCAGGGGCTTCCAATATTTTCTGGACCTCACATTAACGGCAGTGGATTGAGCGCAGAAATTTATTTCAGCTGTGAAGTCCAATATGACCGACAACCGGAAGACTCTAACGCCAGATTCCAAGTAACGTTTCTGTTTGATGGGCTGCCATTAGAGTACATTGGTGTAGATGCAAGTAGACCCCCGGAACGCCTTGAACCGATCATCCTATACCCTGACAGTAGCTTGGTCACCGTACTGAGTGAGTTTTATCTGAGAGGACGACTTGGCAGACAGGTATAATTCACTTTCGATCGTTATTTTACGGCAACTTTTGCCGGTGTTTAATGTATTGTAGTTTTGGCCTTGATTAAAAATGCAGTTTTGACCTAATGCTTAATGCTGTTTGAGCATTCGTGACTGTCGTGATTATTGCGATCATGGGAATTATTCATTATCTCGACCCGCAGAAAGGGTGCTGGTTGTTGTTCTTAAATTTGATCTAATATTCTCTGTTATTCTTTGTTTTACATAGAGCTTTTAGTTTTACATTTTTCGATATTAAATTTTGTTTCTGCATCTACTTAGTTAATTGATTTAGTCGATATTTTTCTCGATGCAACTTATCACTTATCAATTGTTTTGGTTTGGGACTAAGCGACAGTTAAATAAACTTGACTATTCACTGCTGACACTGAAATTTTCCCTTTATACCTACTCCTCCAGTGTGCGCGATCTGGGTGTCACTCTTGACTCCTTCCTCATCTTTGCTGAACACATCTCGACTCTGACTCGCTCCTGCTTCTTCCAGCTGAGACGACTGAGAGCTATCAGGCGACCCACTATGCCTACCTCCAGTCTTTACCTCTATTGTACATGCTTTCATTTGCTCTCGGGTCGACTACTGTAACTCGCTCCTTCTCAGTGTCCCCATGCTAGGCCTCTCCCCTCCAGTCAGTCTTAAATGCTGCTGCTAGGCTCATAGCACGTCTTCCTCGCTCTGCTCATATCTCGACATATTACGTGTATATGACTGAAGTCCTACACTGGCTCCCGATTATTTCGCGTATCCAGTATAAGATCCTCCTTCTGGTTTCCAAGTCACAGCTAGGGCTTGCCCCTAAAACCTCTCTGACCTTATGCGGCAGCCTCTCTCTGCAAATTCTGCTCGTCCTTTGCGCTCTACTGGCCGTCTTGATCTCTTTGTCACTCTTACTAGGAACACTTTAGCCCAACCTCGAGCTTTTGCTGTGACAGGTCCCTCTGTCTGGAATGGTCTTTCCCACTAAGAACTAAACTCATAATGGGAATCTTCCCGGCATCTACGCTCTCGCTCAAGTTTTTCTGTTTCCACGGGGCTCCTGCACCGAGGGCGCCTTTGAATAGTTTATACTGCGAGAGGCGCCTTATAAATTACTAGATACGATACGATCACCATTCTCGTTTCATGCTCTTTTACACTTCACACTTTAGAATTGATTACTATAGCCAACTTCTAGCCTGCATCACAGAAAGATAAATTTGTAAAAGTATAGAGATGCTTCAGAACTCCATGACTACGACCACAGCAAAAACATATAGTACTCCAACATATCATCATAGCGCCTTGATGAGGTTCATTCGGTGCTGTGTAAATAGCTACGTGTAGACGAGTGCAAAAGCATCATCCAAAAGTGCAAGAAGTGCACTGGATTCCAACTAAAAAAATCCATTTTAAAAGGGATTCTCAGTTTACAAGTAAAACATATTGGCCAAACAACTCATCCTTTATCCTTACTCTCTCCGCAGATTCACATATATTATTGCACTTGCACATCAAATGTTCTACCTTTTCATGAGGCCTACTGTGTTGCCGTCGTTTCTCGATCGCTTACTTAGAACAAACCATCAATTGAGGCATTTTGTATTGTCCTAACTGATTAGATCAGATAATATTGGTTTCTTTCATTATGACTCCATAATAATATGTATGGTTTAGTTAGTAATTCACACCTTTTGACTGTTTCTGTGATTTTCATTTGAAACTATAGCAACTTAAGTTCAAACCGTTTAAATTTTCAGAATTTAAAATGTGCTATTTGTGCTTATTTACCACAGATCTCCTGCCAAGCAGAGTCCTACTGGGACGGTTACAACGATACTTCGAGCATGACGAGTGTGGCAAAATATTACGCCGCTTTTGAGGTCGTATAAATGCATAAAACACACACACACGCCTATATATTTATACGCACATGCATACATAAACATACGCACATATGGTTCTACGCGCACACAAACATTTTCAACATATGTATTTATGTCTAAGCTAGTGGTCTACAAATAAATTTTGGCAATTCATGTGGCGAATGACCTCTCAGAGGCTACATGAGATTCTATTCCGGAATAGGAAGGTACAATGTCTATTGTCACAATTATTCCTGATTGCCGAAATTTCAGAAAATGGCAAAGTGATCGTTATGGCACTGACATGTTCAAGGAAATTTAGGATGAGTATGGAAATTTATGTTGGTCAGCCTCAGTTATGCTACAGCGTGACCTAGGCTCTGGTGGAAATTTTATGGAGATAAGGGAAATTTGTCCCCATTGCGTCAGAATGCATTTTCCCCATTAGGAAGAAGTTTTCCGATATTATGTCGCTCTTGCTCATTGTGCTTTATCCCACTGCATGCAACTACAATCGTACACTGCTTAGGCTCTTTCGTGTGTTAGCAATGTACTGTGAGTTTCAATGAAATTACTAAGAATTGAAATTGCAGCCACTCGATATTTCTTAAGTTACACTAAGCAATTCACAGATATGTGATAGCAATGTTATCAATAAAAAAGCGTGGATTCCAAATGGATTATAGTTGTTGACAGTGTGAAATGGAGCCAATAAACTGAGACCCAGAATTTAACATAATTATAGTTAGACAAATGCCACATTTAAACGGTTTAAGCAAATGTGAGTAACTTTCCAACTAAGTATCGTGAACCTGATTTTTGTCTATGTTAGAGCACCGTCGAGAGTTTCAACGTCAGTCTCACTAATGGATCCACCTTCAACGTTACATTTAAATCAACTCTTCTGTTCACCTGTAGTCACTGCAGCGATTCAGGGTGTTGCATATACAGGTTCCGCATGGTGAATTATACTGCATCCTCGGCGCATTGTCTTCTGTATTGGAGAGGTGGCGACACAGCAGTAATGACCGTTTATTTTGTACCGGGAGCCACGCAAACGAAAGATTCCTTCGCTTTAGTCTTCGAACCATACGTTGATGATGAAGTGTCGGCACTGGGGCGGTCGCTATGGCATGATTATGTGATCCCAATTGTAAAAGTAAGCATTCGCTCACCCTACTCGATCGCACTGTTCTGATAGCATTTCTAAGTGTGTGTTTTATTTTTGGGTGGTTGCCTCTTGTATTTCGGGTATTTGTATAGCACCACTTCAAGAGACAGGAATCTTTCCATCGATTGTATTGCAATATATATATATATATATATATATATATTATTTACGTGCATATATACACGGTGAGTCAGAAAAAACTGTGTCCCTACATAACTTAGCATAATTCATACAGATAACCATCAATTTTAATGAAATTTCAGAATAATGACGCTTAGTGATCTAGCCAAATGCTATATAAATTATTTTTTTTATAAAAAGCTGGGCCAGTTTAAACTATAGCTATGTCACGACAACCCCGACAAAATGGTGTTTACCGAAGAAAATAAACATGTAAGATTTGAAAGAGAGATTAAACATTACCGTGCGAAACGTTTTTAATGCAAGTTTGAGATAAAGGGTGGACTCGTAATGGATTAAATGATCTCCTTTCAAAGATCGATAATACTGGGTCTTTTCATCGTCAACCAGGTAGCCCGCGAACTGTCAGAACCTCCGACGATGTTGAACAGGTTGAATCGTTGGTGTTCCGCCAGGGAACTATGCCGCAAACGCATCGTACGCAGAGAGAAATAGCTCCAGAAATAGGAATCAGCCAGTCATCAGTTAGGAGCATCGCTAAGAGTGATTTACATTTGGCAATGTTTAAAGAAGCGACGCGCTCAAGAACTCACAGAGACAAAGAAACGAGCAAGATTCAAACGTTCCCGCTCCAGTCCGTCAAGCAGTTGCGTACGCGTCTTCGCGCATGCGTGAATGTCCAAGGAGGTCAATTTGAACACAAAATTTAACTTTCTCAATGCTCAGTAATAAATCTTCTATCCGTACTTGAAATTTCGTTGACCTAACCTGATTTCTGACGAAGTTAAAGCAAAATATGTAGGGACACGTTTTTTTCTGACTCACCGTGTATATTAAAATTAAAGTTATATATTCATGTAATTTTATATATGCCAAAGTTTATAAATAAGGTCACAAATAAGCAAGAAAAATCACCAGATTTAGGTTTCTGCAGGGCACCAGCTTTTTCGCGAGCTTATTCACGAAACCCATCAAACAGATTTTTATCCAGAGTTATAATTGACAACCATAGTTAGTGCAGTGAAATTGATCAAAATCGAGTTCAAGTTTTACTTTGACGAATAACAGACAATTAGCCTTCATGCCGCAACCTGTATTCGGTCGAATATTCCGCAAACTGAGGAAAATTTTACTCCCTCAAGTATCACTGGAACAACACATGATAA